>JALRML010000004.1:1216738-1307941 GCA_026120125.1 Pseudocercospora vitis
GGGCAAAGATGCTGAGCCCGAGGTGATACCAGAGCCAGAGCCGCCCAAAGAAGAGGCGAAAGACGATGTCGACGACTGGCTGTCGTTCGGCAAAAAGGACAAGAAAAAAAAGAAAGGCAAGGTACGTTGTGTCCCATTTCTTCAGTCGTTGATTCGTTCCATGTGGCGGAATGCCGGTCGGAATCCCATATAGCATTCAATTATTGATCTCGAGCGCGGCGAATGGCGTGAGGCGCTGCGGAATTCCAGACAGGGGGCGCGGAGGCCCCGGGGCGCAGCAGCCGTGGTGGCTCGTGGAGCATGGACCTCCGCAATCTCACGCGAGGCTATCGATACTACACGACTCCCTAACGCGAAACGGTCGCATGGCTATTCTGATTCCGAAAGCTGTCCATTATGGCTTGCTAGTGAATATACTGATGTGTTGCTGCCAAATAGAACGACCCGGAGCCGCCCAAAGACGAGCAAAGCGACATGAAATTTGACGACATCAACCTCAACGACGACAAGGCTGCACCGAAACTCGACCTGGACTTCGGGGTGGGCAGCGGCAAGAAAGACGCAGCGGCCGAGAAGTCGAGCGGGTTCAGTTTTGGCGGTTGGGGCTCGGGATGGGGTTCGGGAGGAGGTTCGTCGTGGGGGTTTGGAGCGGCTGACACTACCGCCACTACCGAAGCTCCCAAGGAGGACACCTCCGTCTCGACCGGCTGGGGCTTCACCAGCTCCGCGAGCAAGTCCAAGAAGAAGGATGACAAGAAAGCCACCTCCAATGCCTTCGACTTCAGCTTCGCCGAGAACGACGCTATGGACAACCTTGATCTGGGTGTGCCAGCAGCCAAGGAAGACGAGCCCAAGGCAGAGGCTGAAGACCCATGGGGTGGTTTCGTGAGCGCAAAAGACAAGAAGAAGACCAAGAAGAAGGGAGTGGCTGCACCCGCAGATCCCGAGCCTGTTGTCGAAGCCCCGCCGCCTCCACCGCCACCGGAGCCCACCGCGCCTCCACCTGAAGATCCATGGGGCGGGTTCATGAGCGCCAAAGAGAAGAAGAAGGCGAAGAAGAAGGGTAGCGTATGGGATGCTGAGCCAGAGCCGGTGGTTGTGGCCGTGCCCGAGCCCGAGCCCGAGCCACCGAAAGAAGACAAGAAAGAGGACGACGATCTCTGGGGCTCGTTTGGCATGAGCGCAAAGGACAAGAAGAAAGTCAAGAAAGCTGCAAAGGGCGCTGCGAAGGAAGAGATACCTCTGCCTGAACCTGAGCCCAAGCCCGAGCCTGAGCCAGCTGTAGAAGCGCCCAAAGAGGAGGATGCATTCTCTGGCTGGGGCATGTCCGCAAGCAAGAAGGACAAGAAAAAGAAGAAGGGCGCTTTCGACTGGTCTGAAGAACCTGCTGAGCCCGCAGTTGTTGAAGTGCCTCCGCCTCCACCTGCTGACCCTGCACCGCCTGCGAACGACTGGCTCAGTGCTGGATGGGGAGAGACGACCACTAAGAAGAAGAAAGGGAAAAAGGGCCCGGTTGAGGAAGTTGCGCTTCCACCTCCTCCTCCACCTCCTCCGCCTGCCGCACCCGAAGCACCTGCTGATGAGGGCGGCGACTGGTTCGGCGGTTGGGGTAAAACGGATAAGAAGAGCAAGAAGAAGGGCACTACCGCACTGATTGAGGCTGTTCCCGATCCACCTCCTGTGGAGGAGCTTCAGCCAGAGGCTGTCGTTGAGCCGAAAGTGGACGATGACTGGATGAACACATGGTCAACTGGCACCAAGAAGAAGACCGGAAAGAAAGACAAGGCTAAAGGTGTCGTTGAAGTGTCAGATCCGAGTCCTGGTGCTTCGGTTCTACTTCCAGAATCTGTGCAGGAGAAGTCTGCCGAGGAGGACCCGTGGTCTTCTTGGACGACTGGTAGGTGCCGCTTGCTGTGAATCTTCCTGTAGAAAATGTGCTAACCGGCTGTGTAGGTACGAAAGCCAAGAAGAAGAGCGCAAAGAAAGAATCAGCGTTCGATTTTGGCGATGTTGGTGCTGATACCACTGCCGGCGCAGACCTGCTGGACATGAGTGAGCCAGCTTCCGCTCCTGCGGAGGATCCATGGAGCTTTACCACAACCACATCGAAAAAAGACAAGAAGGGCAAGAAGGGCGCGAAAGCTGGGCCTGAGCCCGAGTCAATCGTGGAGCTACCTTTGACAAAGACGAAGTCGAAAGACAGCAAGACGAGCGCAAAAGCACCTGTCGATGATATTCTAGATTTTGTCGACGATGACCAGCCCGACCCTGAGCCAGAGCCGTCGAAAGAGGACAAGAAGGCCAAGAAAGAAGAGAAGTCGGGCTGGGGAAGCAGTCTCTGGGGAAGCAGCAGCAAGAAAGAGACTCCCAAAGAGAAAAAGGCTCGTGAGGCTAAGGAGAAGAAAGAGAAAGAAGCGAAAGAGGCCGAAGAGGCTGCAGAAGCTCAGCGCATTGCAGATGAGGAGGCGTTTGCTGCTGCCCTCGCTGAAGATCCTGCTGACCTTGAAGACCTGCTCGAGGATCCTGCTCCGCCGCCCCCGCCAGTCGAGAAGAAAAAGTCATCCAAAGATGCAAAAGCTGACAAGAAATCGAGCAAAGACAAAGACACCAAATTGACCAAAGTTGAAAGCAAGTCAAGCAAGAAGCCGGAGCCTAAGGAGGAACCTCCCGTCGTTGACGTGGTGCCTGAAGCGGATCCGATGCTTTCTTTCGAGGAACCGAAAAAGGCAGACGGCTGGGGCTTTTGGGGTTCGTCACTCAAATCTTCCAAAAAAGCCACACCCGTCTCGGAAACGAATAGTAAAATTGGCTCCGACCCGTGGACCAATCAGGATACTTCGGTAAACACTGGTTTCCCGAAGATGCCAGATATTTCCTTTGACGACGACGGGCTGCGTGTGTCAGCAGTATCGTCTCCACCCAAGGTCGCGAGCAAGGACGCGTCTAAGTTGAAGAGTTCCAAAGGCAGTTCCATCCAAGATCGAATCAAGGCCCTGAACCCCGAACCAGCCGCCGTTCCAGTGACTACGAAAAGTGGGAAGTCTAAGAAGCTCGATAGCCTTTGGTCGACCATTCCCGAGCCTGAAGTCATACCAGAGCCAGAACCTGAGCCGGAACCGGAACCTGTCGTTGTTGTCGAGGAGAAAAGATCGAAGAAGGGGGACAAAAAGTCATCGAAAAAGTCCAAGGAGCCAGAGCTTGCAGCACCACCGCCACCGCCGCCAATATCACCATTACCCGGTGGCTTTCCGATTGACGAATTCCTGGAAGATCCGGAACCAGAAATGCCAGCATCGCCACCTGCGAAAAAGTCGAGCAAAGACAAGAAGACTGCGAGCAAGTCCAAGGAGTCCTCCAAGAAAAAGGCTGAACCGGTTGTTGACGCACCGCCTGCGCCGTCAGTTGACCTGGACGACTTGATCCCTGATCCGCCTGCTACCCCTCCGCCAGATGATGCGCCCAAAAAGGAACCCAAATCAACGAAGAAGGAACGGCCAAAGGTGGTGCGCGATCAGCAGTCCTCTTCATGGGGCTTTTGGGGGGCCACTCCTGTGAAGAAGACCTCTGCAAAGCAGAAATCAGTTTCGAAGGACGGCGCCACCTCACCCAAGATGTCGGAACGCCCTGCAGGTCTGTCACGATCCAAGTCGGCCCGCAAGGCCGGTGACAAAGACCCTCTGGAAAAGTCAAGCAAGTCGTCAGGCTCCGACAAGGATCGCAAAGAGTCAAAATCGAGACCGAGCACTTCACGTGGGTTTTCCCTTTTTGGCGGTGCATCAACCCCCGCGCGATCCAAGTCGACACGGGAAAGGTCTTCAGCCATGAAATCAAGCTCCCGTCGGCACTCTACTGCTGTTGAAGACTCTGGTCTCCTCTCGCCACCGCCTGAAGTATCTGATAAGGCAGCAAAATTGCTCGGCCGGTCAAAATCTACTCGTGAGAAGGCCACTCGCAAGATCCCGGATCCATATCCAATCGACTCTGACGACATGATCGTTGTGGACGCTGATGTTCCTGAGGACTCTGCCAAGGACTTCGATGATCGTAGGGAACGCAAGAAGTCTAGCAGATCTAAGCGTGAGAGTACACGCATGTCTGGTGGGCTTGGCGAATTTGATGAAGAGATGACGGATGCGCATAGAGTGGCTGACGAGGGTAGGGTCCTCTCTGGACCTGACGACTTGCAATTCGTGGAGAGGCCCACACCGCCTCGCAGGACTTCGACTGCGAAGAAGGGCGGTCTGATGGGCGGTTTGCTGGGTGCCTTTGGAGGTGGTTCTTCGAGACCCACACCAGAGCGCAGGCAGAGCAAGTACGACTCTGATGCGACTGGATCAAGGCGGAAGCGAGACTCTATGTACGATGACGACTACTCCAAGCGTCTTCGTCGCGAAGATCGCAAGGTTGGCCGTTCTTCTCGGAAACCCTCCGAGGGCGATGGCTTGACAGACGCGGCACCTCAGACTGACTTGGATGAGGAGCGCGAGCAGCGACGGCGCGAGCGACGGGAGAGGCGCGAGCGGGAAGCAGCCGAGGAAGCCGATCGCGCAGCCAGGCGCCGAGAGAAGGAGGAACGACGTCGTGCCCAAGCCAGAGAGGAAGAGGACCGCATGGCAAGGGAGGATGAGGAGCGTCGGCAGCGACGGCGCGAAGAACGACGTATCCGACGTGAGGAGGAAGAGAAGCAGCTGCGTGAAGAGGAAAGAGCACGCGAAGAACGACGTCAACGACGGAGAGAAAAGGAAGCCGCTGCTGTACGTCCTGCTACAGACCGTCGACGCTCCTACATGGACAACCCGGAAGATGATGAAGCTCGTCGTGCCCGAAGAGAAGAGCGCCGAATGCGTCGATCTGTAGACGTCGGCGCTAACGGAGGAGACAAGGAACGACCGCGTACATCGCGCCGTCGGTCTGACTATCCAGTCGCGGATGATTACTTTGGCACTACGTCCAGAGGTGAGCCACACCCTGATCCTCATGATGTTGCTGGTTTTGGTGCTGCGCGTTCTTCAGCTCCTTTCAGTCCTATTGCTCACGCGATCAAGACCGGCGGCGATAAGACGCGGTCGTGGGTCGACAGCATCAATGACGAGCCACCGCCTCCTCCACCTGTGGAAGGCACGATCATCGATGCGCCTGTGCATTTCGCTATCGACAATACTCCAGAGACGTATGAGGACGAATTACCCGGCACGGCGAGGGAGTATCGCAATCGCAAAAGACGCGAGGATGAGGACGAGGAGGACGAGATCAGAAGACGTCGACGACGAGACAGGAGGGAAGCAGATGGTGTCAAGTCTAGTGACGGATCTTCGTATGATCGCAGGAAGGTCTATGCTTCTGGCGCCAGCGGATATGGGGATATGGGAAGAACGTACGATGGACGGCCTGCAATGCCAGAGCGCAGAGCTAGCAAGGGCGGAAGCTGGCTGAAGAAGATTGCTGGACTGTGAAATGCACTCACCTGCAGTCTGTATGCATATGGTTGGAGTTTTGGGATGGTTGGATTTGAGGTTTTTCGGGAATGATACCCTTCTTGCACCGCCTGTGGCTGTAGGATTGCATTGATTGCAGCACGGCTCAAGCCACGACGATGGATGATGAATAGTCATTACCAGAATAGTGATACCAAGGCATACCTATCTCGTCAGCAGGGTCTTCTGAACAGACTGCATTTCACAATTCACTTGAGCTTTGCGTGTGGTTGATCCTGTAACGTCATTTCAGGGCTGAGAACATGCCCGATAAAGTCCATCAAAGCGTGTTAGGCCGTCATGTTGATGAACATGTTATTCTCGGCCATAGTTCCGGCGCTGCAACGGAACGGCATTGCAAATGGGCTTCTCATCTTGTTCCCGTAGACAGGGAGTAACGTGCGACAAGTGAAGGAGATAAAAAAGTGCTACGAGCGAGAACCATATCCCTAACGACACCAAATCCAAATTTGGCCTAACATCACGTGTGCACTCGCTATGGCGGGCTGCCAGCTTCCATATCCTGACGGTTTGGCGCAAGTTTCACGGTAGGATGGTGGTACATCAAGTGGAAAGCCCTGGGGAGACGTAGAGGAGTAAAGCCGAGAAGGGCAAGCGGGACCGAGTGTTCACTGCCGAGCCGAATGCAGGTGTGCGAGCGTCTCAGTAAGTCGACACTGGTGCCATTCCCCCGCGAGACCCAGCAGTCTGATCACGATATGCCATGACCACTCAACCTTAGATATGGCGGGCTATGAAAGTAAGGGAAACCCAGAGAGGTAAGACGATTGAGGTGGGCAAGGAGACCCGCATGCAGAGCTGTGTTATCCGAACAGAATCTAATAATGTAGATCCTTGATATCACGTACCTACACACGGTGTGGTCAAGCGAACTGTGTCTTGGAGCACTCGATTATTCCAGGCCCCCGTGCTTCGGTCCTGATATGTGGATTCGTGCTCGTGATTTTTCTCATATCACATGCCGTACGCCACATCCACGTCCATTCAACTTGTATTTGAGGCTGGACTGTGATCTTGCTTAGCAAGGTGGAAATGGCTTCCTCAGCGCAAGAGATGCCTGTAATGGGAATTAGACCGACGCTGCAATGCAGTATTCAAGGGAGTGGCAGCGAAGAGCGTTTCGATTTACGAGAGCTACCGGAACACAGATATACTGGCAGATCCCCATGGGACATTTGGCGCAGGTAGCGGTTCTTGTCAACATCGTCAGAGCAGTCTTTCTCGCGGTGCTACAGGTCGAAGCCAGTCCTGAAGGATTCAAACCCGGACTGTGCGACAGCGATTCACAAGGTCGACGTCGTCACGATGTAAACGAGGTTAGTCAAGGCCTCATTGTGGTGGATGGACGGGGTACTTTGATGACCTCGAAATCATCGCGCTGCTGTTCCTGTGCTTTTATGAACAGGTAATTTCGTATCTCACTACGATGAGAAATCCGATAGAGACCAAAGTCGACTGAGTGTAATGGAGTGTCGTTTCCCAGTGTCGTGATGTGTCTCGCTGATGATCTGGGGATATGCGTTAGCTGCCGAGCTCACCGAGCCAATCGGGTTCGGGCAGACAGCACCACATACCGCGAAGCTTTTCTGACGGAAAAGTTCAGGACCAAGGTTACTCGCAACACTCACTCCAGAGCACGTTTCGCTATGGCACCAGCTAAGAAGAAACAGCGAAGCTCAGACGGTACTGCTATAGTAACTCAAATTGACGCCGAGGAACTGGCAAGCGCCCCACAAGCAGACAATGCACAAACCCTAAAAGAGCAAGAACAGAAAGAGGCAGCTCAGCAGGGTCGCTCGCTCTTCGTGCGATGTCTGCCAACATCTACCACCAGCGAGTCCTTGGCTGTACTTTTCTCCGACTCGTATCCCGTCAAACATGCTACGGCAGTCATCGATCCTGCCACCAAAGAATGCCGCGGATACGGATTCGTGACCTTCGCAGATACCGAAGATGCAGCCAAGGCGAAGAAGCAGTTCCACGGCCACGTCTTGGACGGCAAGAAGCTGCGAGTAGAAGTCGCCGAGAAGCGGCACAGGAATGCAGAGAATGGCGAGAGCGCGCCGAGAAAGAAGGAGCAAGAACCGCAGCAGCCATCGAAACTGATTGTGCGGAACCTGCCGTGGTCGATCAAAGGCTCAGAGCAATTGACGAAGCTGTTCCAGAGCTATGGTAAGGTCAAGCAAGCGTATGTGCCGAAGAGGGGCCCAGGCCTCATGGCTGGCTTTGGATTCGTGGTTATGCGAGGAAAGAAGAATGCACAGAAAGCTATGGATGGCGTGAATGGTAAAGAGGTAGATGGCAGGACATTGGCTGTTGATTGGTCGGTCGAGAAGAATGTCTACGAGAATCAGCAGCAAGAACCACAGTCTGCCGAGAGAGAAGCAGAAGTGAGTGCAGACGTTGAAGAACATCTGAAGAACGATGCACACGATGAGGATGTGGACGAGAAGGTGAATACTTTAGATGCTGAAAGTGACGGTGGGGAAGAGGGTGTTGATAGCGACGATGATGGTGACGACGGCGATGACGACGACGAAAGCGTGGAAGGCGAGCTCGCAGATGACGAGGAGCAGAGTCAACGCAGGTCCGAAGATCGATCGAAAACCCTCTTTGTTCGGAATTTAGCATTCACATGCACAGATGAGGATCTGGAAGACCATTTCCAGCAGTTTGGAGCCACACGCTATGCCAGAGTGGTGATGGACTATGATACCGGGCGCTCGAAAGGCACAGGGTTCGTATGCTTCTACGAGAAAGAAGATGCAGATGCATGTCTGCGCAATGCTCCTATACGTTCGATAGCAGGTGCCCCGGAGAAGGGCAAGGACGTCAAGCCAGTACAAGCACCCCACTCCATCCTGCAGAATGACATGGCAGACCCCACGGGCCAGTATACGTTGGATGGCCGCGTTCTGCAGGTAACACGAGCTGTTGATAAGTCAGAAGCAAACAGATTGACAGAGGAAGGCGTGAATCACCGCTACAAAAGAGACAACGACAAGCGTAGACTGTACTTGTTGTCCGAGGGCACCATCAGCTCCAATTCCAAGCTCTGGGAACAGCTTCCTCCCTCTGAGAGGGCAATGAGGGAAGCAAGCGCCAAGCAGCGCAAACAGTTGATCGAGAGCAACCCTTCTTTGAGCCTCAGTTTTACGCGCCTGTCAGTGCGCAACCTCCCGCGAAGTGTGGACTCCAAGCAACTCAAGGATCTGGCAAGAGCAGGAGTGGTTGGGTTCGCAACCGAGGTGAAGGAAGGACTGCGGGTGAAGCTGTCAAAGGAAGAATTGGCGCGAGGTGGCGAGGAGATGCAGGCTGCTGAGAAAACCCGGCGTGAAGCCGGCAAGGGCATCGTGAAGCAAGCCAAAGTTGTGTTCGAAAGTGCCGGTGGTAGCAAGGTCAGTGAGGACAGTGGAGCTGGTCGAAGTCGAGGCTATGGTTTCATCGAGTACCACACTCATCGTAATGCACTGATGGGTCTACGATGGCTTAACGGACACGCTATCGATTACAAGGTCAAAGACAAGGAAGGGAAAGGCAACATCAGCCGAGAAGAAGTCCAAGATCGAAAGAAGAGACTAATTGTGGAGTTCGCGATCGAGAATGCACAGGTAGTGAAGCGTAGGCAAGAAATGGAGCAGAAGTCGAGAGCACGCAGCCAGGCTGTCAAGCAAGGCTTGCCGGGCGAGGAAGGGCAAGCTGAGAACACGGACTCGAGGAAAGCGAAGAAGAAGGGCGAACAGCCAGGTTCGCGGAAGCGCAAGAGGAATTCCGATGCTGTGCAGCCTTCGAAGGCCACGGCATCCAAGCTTGGGAATAAGACGAAAGCAGAAGCGAAGAAGCCGGTCGACGAGAAGTTGGCACGGCGCAACCAGATTATCGGTCGAAAGCGCGCAATGCGAGCACGTCGCAAGGGTGGCAAGTCTTGATAGGTACGAATACATCCAGAGTCACACATTATAAGTCTTACAGCATCATTCAGACCATTCTGGGCGCACAGTGTCCAGTACCACATGTCAACGCTCAAGCGCATAGAGCAACGAGGCACAGCGCTCGGACCAATCTTGATATCTTTACTGAAGTCGTCGGCAGTTGCGGTAGAACGAAATAGATGCATGGATCTATACCGAGCGACCGTCGTTCTCAATCCTGCGAGAACAGGGATGAGGATGTCATGCGTACCGCATGAAGCCTCGTGCCTCGCATTTGTGATTTCCTGGATGAGTTCAAGATCGAGCTTCGCGCAAGAACACTCTTCACCACGGGCCTCTGTGGTACTGGCTCAGTCAGGATGCACAAATCCAGGTGCGCTCGAGCGCCGCGGCAGCGTCCGCGACGGATTGCCACAGCGCTTTTGCAGATGTGTCTCCGCTTCGATAATGTGCAGCCGCTCACTTGCCGTTCGCCGCTGGCTCGAGCTCACATACCGGGTTACAGGAGTGACGGCCCGGTTCGTGTACAACATCCGCTCATACCAGGGTTCTCTTCCCTCACCTGTCACGGGCGGGATAGATTTCCCAGGTATGCTGCTGCAGACGGGAGCCCAGAAGATCGCAGAGACGGGATCTCAAAAACCGACACAATGCATTGTCTCGCGCATCGGGGCGTGGGATCAAGCGCTGAAAAATGATACATAGCATGAAAGAACATCTGGACTACGACCTGTCTCTCGTAAGCCCGCCATTATTCTTGCCTGACGCACCCTTTGTACTGCCATTCTCTTTGGTTCCCTCCCCCTCGTCTCCCTTTCCAATACGTCTCTGTGTTATGACCCTAGTCCTGAAAGTGCGATATTGGTAGGCTCAACCCAGTCATCGAATGTTCCACAGGTCTCCGCACGAGCAACCAGACATATCATGCATCGCCGCTACAGACTTATCTGTGGGTCGACTTGCCAGCAAGAGCTTGGATGGGATGCCGTCCACGTCTCTATCAATTGAGACACCTTGACTGCTGCGTGCGTCATTACTAAGTTGTTCCCTGCAAGCGATGTCCAATGCTGGCGCCCAAAGGCTCAGCCTAATCTATAACAAGGGTCATCTTGCATTGAGCCAGCCTTGGAAATACGCATACTGCCGTAAAGATGTGGAGTATACGTACTGCTGAGCTACAGCAGGCTCGTGCAGCGCGTCGAGGTATGTTTCTGCCAGTGAGGAGAAGCATCAGTAGAAGGACATAAAGGTCTGGAACGATCGTCAATTCCTCACAGTCAACCACCAGCTTCTTTCAGCAAAGATATATCAGACTTTCAACGTTGCACATCTGTTCTTCTAAATCGCGCTACTCCCATTCGGTGGTCGACTGCTTCAAACAATCGCGTGCTCGATCCTCACGTGTGTGAGGCCAGACTGCTTTCGCCTATCAGGTCGGTGGGACGATACCAGGCTGCTGGTTCGAACGATCTGACTCAACCGCATAGATTCATCTAAGTCCAAGCTGCCTTACCAAGGCCTCCCTCACAGAAGCACTTCCGCAGTCGTATCAGAGACCGACGCCATGTGTCAAGTGAGTGAACCCTCAAGACGACCGTCGAGAAGTCGTCATTCCAGGTCTAACATATCTCTTGTAGTTCGAAGTCATCCACTTCCACTGTGGTCACGCCGGCAGACGCCTCATCAAGCACTGCCATTTCGCCCGCAACGATCCCAACCACCAATGCTTCGGTGCCTGGTCTATCAAGCGCGAATGGATCAGTGCTAACCAGATCTGTCAACCTTGCTCGCAGCAGGCCACAATGCGTCGGGCACAGCAGGCTCAGTTGAGACTGTGATGAGTGGAGCTTATGCTGTCACAGACGGGATGATGCGAAATGGACGAATGACGAATGAATGGCAGTGTGTTTCGGTTCAGCGATCTGCTTTCTGTGATGGCGTTGTTTGCTGGATCCACCAGTGATGGACGGACATACCCACTTGAGTGCTTCTTTCGCGATGGACGGCGATTTTGTTTAGGCAAGGATTTCAACGACCGGGAAGTGATAAGAGAAATCAACAAAATTGACCATTTCCCCTCTCCCTCATCAAGTCTTCTTTACCTCATCCCGGAATTCCCTACTCCAGCTGCTCATATCTTCGATCCCCCTGGCAGAAGTCAGGATTCTGCGCGCATTGAATGGGAAAAGAGCTTTGCTGCTAATCATTGACCTTCACCTTCGCCAGTATTGGTCGCACCCTCGACTTTGCCCTTGATGTTGTATCGTTTGCTGAAGAAGGTATACCAATCATTCAGAACCTTCTTATGCTCGTCCGACAGATCGTACCAGTCTGGCCTTGCTTCCTCGGGCTTCAATGATGATTGAGCGAGAGCCCGGGAAGCGTCTTTGCCGGCGAAAACTGGTCTTGATCAACAGGGGTTGTTTTGCGACGCGCACCGATGACGGGATGAGGAGCAATTACCTTTATAAGATCCTTCTGGTCCATAGGCTTTGTTGCCGGTCACATCAAAAACGGTACCCTGATGGATGAGTATGATCAGCGGCGCTGTTCCTCAACAGACCTGCTGTTGCTGTTCATACTCACTTTGATGGCCACATATGTAGGGTAGCCTTCGTGTTTTCCTGTGCGACAGTAGTGAGTAACCCACGCCCCGCCACTCACGCTACGCACATACCATCACATTTCGACAGATAATCAAGGCTGATAATGTCGTCTTTCGGAGGGTCCAAGTGGACTGGAGTCTTAGGCTCGAATCCTGGCATGGTTGCTACTTGGTTGGCAAGAAGTGTGTCGAACAACAGGCGATATGGAGGAAGGTAATGCTGAGATGAGATGATATGACACTGCTGTTTGCGGCTTGAGTCGTCGGCAGGTCGGCAAGCAAGAGGAAGTCGTGGCGCTAAATTTAGCCGAGAAAACTATAAAAACAGATACGCTATACACAGAAAGCTCGACATGGATGTCAGACATTGACAGGTACAGACATGGAATATGTATATTCAGAGGTACATTCGACCCTCACGTTATTGCATTCGCGCTGTAGTGTCAAGCGCTTGTCTCCTGTTCCCGACAGCAGCACTTACGATTTCTCCTGCCCAGACGTTTTGGGCTTCACAGGCGTGTCAACCATCAAGCGTATCAGCGAATGTACAACCTCAGCCGCTGCGAGCGTGGTCGTCTCACCAGCATTATCATATGCCTGTGAGGACTATTAGCTTTCCTTAGCCCTAACAAGCAAACCCCAGGAATTCCTTACCGGTGATACCTCAACCACATCGGCACCTATCACCTCTATCCCACTGAGCCCATCCAAGATCGTCAATAGCTCCCTCGTCGTCCACCCTCCCACTTCTGCAGTGCCCGTCGCAGGAGCATAGGCAGGGTCTAGCACATCAATGTCCACACTGATATACACTTTCGTCCCCTTCGTCCGCTCCTGCAACCTCCCAATAAACCCGGCCGTGCCAATCCGATCCAGATCTCTAGCTTTCAGGATGTGGAATCCACAGGCCTTGTCATTCGCAAGGTCGTATTTCTTGTTGGACACTGGAGCCCGGATTCCAGCGTGCACGGAGGAATTTAGGATCAGGCCCTCTTCGTGCGCGATGTGAAGGAATGTCCCATGATTGACGCCAGCGTAGTGTGAAACACCCCCTCCGAGGCGCTCTGGATCCCAGGTGTCGAGATGTGAGTCGAAGTGGATCACGGAGACTGCACCCCAGTGATCGAAAGTTGAGCGGAGGGCTGGGAGAGTCGTGGTATGGTCGCCTCCGAGAGTGATTATTCTGGGAACAGAGTAGTCGGTGGAGTTTGCGCTGCGGGCTGATATGACTTTGTGTGCTTTGCCAAGCTGTTTAAGAGCGATAGTGTTGTCGAGGACGATGAGGGGGGCATCGCCGCAGTCGACGACCTTGAATCCTTGCTGGAAAGAGTTCTTGCCTGTGTAGACACTGAACGCGAACTCTGGAGATATTCGTCTCGAGCCTTCGCGAATACCTGGACGAAGAAGATCAGCGACACAACCCTAAAGACAGTCTGTGGAGAAGTGTACCAAGAGGGCCGAATCTTGCTCCAGGCCGTGCTGTAACACCCTGTGTTACAACGCATCAGCACAACAATGACCTACTATGTCCGTTCCCAAGTGTCTTACAGTATCGAAAGGTGCACCAAGGATAGCTATATCGTAAGCCTCAACTTCCTCGCCCTCAGCAGCCAGACAGTGCACATAAGGTAAATTGGCGTAAGTTGTCAAACCCGCAAATCTTGCCTTCGAAATGTCCATGCTCAGACCAGGTGCCGTATCAATATGCATAGCTCCCACAGGATATTGAGCAGCAGCATCGGGAACGACAGGCGGGAAGACAATCTCTCTAGCTAGGGCAGTGGGCGCGAAGAGCGTCAGCAGAATTATTTCATACATCTCGAAGGGTGCAATAAAGATTCAGAAGAGGAAAGAAGGGATCCACAATCAACTTGTTAACGAAAGGCGAACCGCGACTGGTAATGTAGAATCTTGGTGTTGTTGATACGCTCCCGCGCTTTTCTGTTACATAACCAATGCCGCATCGGAGTTCAGCGCTCATCTGGGTAGCTCCTCCCGAGGCATTGATACGGTGCAAACCGAGCTGCTACAGCGAATCCCAACTGGCTCATGTGGAAAGGCAAGTGAAGAGGAATCTCGAGGCCTGCGGCAACAGCAGTCATGAAAGAACCTCAGCGATCCGTATGAATGACGATAATGCCTCCCCTCACCGCCTTCTGCAGCGCCTGGAAGCCAGAATGACGGACATGAGGTGCCAAGTAATTTCTTCATTCTTTGGTATGGGGCTTATCCAGTGCTGTCCATCCTGAACTCGTCGCTGATTGCGACAACCTCAATGCGTCGCTCCGATGTGCCCATCGTCTACAGCTTGTGAGATGCTGCACCATGCGTGTTATATGGAAGAGAGTGAAGGCTTCCATCAAGGCTTTGTACCTCCACTGGCTGCTGCGGACTCAATGTCCTTGCTGAATTGCTCCAGTCTCTTGGCCTCCTCAGCATCTTTGTCCGCCACAGTCTTGCGACTCTTCCGGAAGTGCTCCTCGCCAGTGGCAATCGAAGCTTCTAGGTACCGATGATCGAAGGCTCGGCCATCCATATGAGCGGCGCAAGCTTTAGCTGCCTCGGCATTGCTGAAGCGAATGGTGACAATTCCATCTTCCTCGAGATCAAAAATGGTGATGTTCTTGACCTCGCCAAAAGGTGCCGCGCCCTCCTCCATGTCGGCGTGAATGTCTTGGAGGTAGTATTTGTCGGTCTCGATCTCGGAAGGGTTGAATGCGTGTTTGAGCACAACCACTTTGTCATAGCGTGACGCGGTCCGGCGGATTGTCGAAGCCTCATCGTCAGAAGACCAGTCTGCGAGTTTTCTATGTAAAGTCAGTACGCACGGACAACGGACGAGGCGCGGTGGGGCATACCCTTTCATCTCCTCAGCCTTGCGCTTGAGCTTGGCCTTCGATGGCTTCTGCCTAGTAGTGCCTTGATGAACGGCAGCTGTGTCGTCCTGCACTTTTTTGTACGTCGGGTCTGCTTCAACGACCGTGATGGTGCTAGTTGGAAGACCAGGATCGCGTAAGAAAACGGAGCCATCGAGATACTCAGCGGCCATCTTCGCTGATTCTGAGCGAAAGTACACTTTTCAGAATCAGCATATCTCTTCTAAACACCCTTCGTCTTCTACTCACCGACCAAAGCCTCCCCCTTGAATTTGCCGTCTGCGTCGTGGTACAGTTTGATGCGCTTCTCATCGTCGTCTGCACTCTCCGCGATCATGCCGTATCTCTTGAAGCTGTCTCTAACTTCTTCAATGTCAACATCAAGCGGCAAGCCAGAAACGAACACGGCGGTGGACTCCCGGGGCTTGGCGGTGGTAGGCGTGGCAGTGGCAGTGGCAGTGGCAGAGGCTCCAGTGTTGGCTTTCACTTTCTTGTTGGCATCCAGCTGTAGTGCGTCAGTTGTACCGCGCTCTCGCGCAACGTCGCCGGAAGGGACTCACGTCGTCCTGCTGGGCGGCCTTGCGTTTCTTGACCGGATCGAGGGCTGGAGCCTCATCATCAACTCCAGCGACCTTGTAAATCTCTTGTTGCTGCTTCATCAGAGCTTCGTCCATCTAGCGCGCCGGACATCATGTTAGGAATCTGCTACCAGTCTTGGAC
The DNA here is from genome assembly GCA_026120125.1 of Pseudocercospora vitis. Classification (NCBI taxonomy): domain Eukaryota; kingdom Fungi; phylum Ascomycota; class Dothideomycetes; order Mycosphaerellales; family Mycosphaerellaceae; genus Pseudocercospora; species Pseudocercospora vitis. Next base: position 1,232,367 of record JALRML010000004.1, read on the forward strand.
TAGGTGGTTTGGTAAGGCGCAGGCCAGTGCCTGTCTATAATGCAATGGACAGTCATCTGGATGTGCGTACCGTTTTAGACCACTTCGAGGGACCTTGCAGCCATTCCCACTCTTCACCGTTCTCATCCTCCAGCAAGTACGTCTTCAGCTCTTTCGAGTATGAAATGCGATGGTCGTCGCCGAACTCCTCAGGGTTGCTGGGGAATGGCGCACGCTGGCCCATTTTGCTGGCTGCGCCTGGCGGCAAGCTGAATGATGGTGTTCTTGGGCAATCAGCGCGTGTTGTCGCATTCGACGTCGCCGTTATTTGTTGTTCGCAGTTACGAGTGAAACAAAGCACGGACCGTGCATGTCTAGCGTGATAAAGGCTGCAGCGTAATTGAAGGCACTGATCAGTACAGCATCATCACCGAGTCGCCCCCGAATATGAGTGAACGATGAGTATGGACAAGAATTGTGCAGTGTCGGTCTATGTCATCTCCATTTCCCCATCATTCTTCCGTTGTTCACAACGATTGCATGATGCATGAGGGTCTTGCAATTCGCTTGCATGTGAAACTCAAATCAGCCACCACGTCACGTTCTCCAGTCCACGGCATCCTACGCCGCGACACGTTGCTAGCCTTGTAGCAATACTTTTTTGCCGTCAAAACTCACACTTAGAGAGCCTGACGTCTGCTTGGCTTTCTGCTAAGCACTTACAGGATTGCCGCTTGTGGCGGCGTTGATATGCTTGGTAGCAGAAGGACAGCAGATTGACACCGTCTTCCTCCCATATAGCAACCTTTCTGCCGTTCTCGTAGTCCCCTTCATTCTTCAATTTGATAGCTTTAGTCGGCAAACATGTCTCACTCAGATCGCCCGCCCAAGCTGGGAGGGGAGACCAGCAAGATACCGCATGCCAAAAAGCCCAAACGTAAGTCTGATGGTTACATGCCATACTTGTCACTTGAGACGTGTGCTAACTTTCTACCCTTCGCTACTCGCAGCCAGACGCCATGCGCCACGAGGATGGCGAGACGAAGCATATATACCAGCAAAGGCGCTGCCTACATACACTGGACCCTACCCCGTCGGAACTATGGAGATAGAAGTCCCTGCCTCGAAGCCACAGACATTTAGTCACATCACGCGTAACAAACGACACATTCTTCAGCTGGAGACCGTACTGATGACCATCTACTACCCGGCCTCCATTGATCAGGAGGACAAGCTTCCGAGGAGAGGATCGCACTTTTCCAGAGAGCTTTGGCTTGGCCGACCACGGTTGGGCATCGCGCAAGGTTATGGTCGGTTCGCTGGCGTGGGAATGCTTGGTATTCCTGTATTCTCGACCACGATGTTTACGAAGCTACCAGCATTTCGTAACGCGCCCATTGCAGATTACTGGGCACCTCCTGCTGACACGAAAACCGAAGGCTTGAAGGCCAAGTGTGAACACGGACATAAGCCTTCAGGCTTTCCTGATCATCCTACTTTCCCATTGATCATGTTTAGCCATGGATTGGGTGGCACTCGTACGATGTATTCATCAGTATGTGGAGAATTTGCTAGCTATGGATTTGTGGTGATTGCAGTGGAGCATCGCGACGGAAGTGGACCGCGCACATACATCAATCATGCCAAATATGGCGAAGGCACTCTGACTGATCTCGAGAGGCGCGGTGGGGTCGATCATCATCAGAGGGAGAAGAAACAGGGCTACGGGATTGTCGACTACATTTTTCCAAAGGATAACCCTATGGACACATCTCCCAACAATGAGAAAGGCGTTGACACCGAGCTCCGCAAAGCCCAGATCGATCTGCGAATGGCAGAGCTGGAAGAGGCATATAGTGTTCTCTGCGAACTCGTCGAAGGGAATGGCAAGATGATCGCGGACCGCAATTTGCGAAAGAAAGGTTACATTGGTTCGAGCAGACACGGATTGGAAGGCATCGACTGGTCGAGCTGGAAAGGACGAGTGCGGACAGATCATGTCACCATTTGTGGTCACAGCTTTGGTGCTGCGACCGCCACCGAGATTTTGCGTCGCAACGGTGAGTGAATCCAAAAGTAGAAGCCATGCGAAGTCCGCGATCCGAGACATAAACTCCAGACAGCGTTGTTGCCTGGTTGACTGTGCATCAGTTTTGATACCGGACGCGTACAGCTGAAAAGCGTTTCTGCTCGTAATCTTCGAGACACGTGCTAACGCTAGTACCCTCGATTTTTTAGATCGTTTCAACTATATCAGCCAAGGAATAATCTATGATATCTGGGGCGCTGGAACAAGACCACCGAATGACGAGGAGCCTGAACATCGGATACATGCACCTATCATCGCTATCAATAGCGAAGCTTTCACTTATTGGCCCTCGAACTTTGAGCTCGTGGAATCATTGGTAAAGGAGGCTCAATCCGAGCCGCATGCCTCTCCATCCTGGTTGATGACGATACGAGGCACCGTTCACGTATCGCAGTCCGACTTCTCCTTGCTGTACCCAAACATCTGTTCTATATTCCTGAAGATGGTCGCCAACCCGCGTAGAGCTTTGGATCTCAACATCAACGCCTCACTCGAGTTTCTGGACCAGATTTTGCCCAGAGATCTTGCAATTGTGAATCGAGCATACAAGAATGAGAACTTGCTGGAAGCTGAGCTGAGCCCTTTGGATCGCATCCCTTCTTTCCAAATGCTCAAGCCCAAAGAGAAGTACATCGCCGCCAAGCTGCAGATACGACATGAGTGGATATATCGAGTATCACCAAAGCTGTTCCGAGCTCTCAAGCGGCAGGAGAACAAACGACATGGTCGATCGCCGCAGCTAGGCGACGAGATCTGGCTGCATGATAAGCCTAGCAAAGCGATCGTCGAGGAGTACCTGCGGAGAACGACTGGCCGGTCGGAGTCTGAAGTCGCACCAGAGAAAACAAAAGAGCATTCGAAGCAGGGCGAGAGTGTTCAGGCGCAAGAGCCTCCAGGTGGCGACTCGAGTTTTGCGCAACCGAACTTTGGCCTGAATAGTTGAACCGGAAGCCTTACACAAACGGGCTGAGACTGGATCATCAATCTAAATCCATTGGATCGTCAGCGAGCTCTACGTCGGACACCTCGTCCTCATCTATCTCCATCGGATCCCAGGTCGAGTCTCTGTCCTCAGGTCTCAGCAAAGTCACCTCGAAGCACGGTTGAAGGACCTCATTATCTGCTTCCCATGGACACCATGCCCTCAACACCTTCCAGACTTGGGGACCACTCTTTTTACGCGCCTCGAACCTATCCACGCCATCCTTCAGCAATCGGTCATAATCCGAGTAGAAATGCCTGACGTGCGCTATAACGATACTGCTGTAGCGCCTGGCATTCCATAGCTTGGACAGCGACAAATTGTATGTAAAGCCTTTGTCGATTATGATGTCCAATATACGTTCGACTTTGTCTTCGGGCATAAGAGGAAAGAGATCTGTGAGAGGTCCTCGATTCCACTCGCGTTTCCTGAGGCGCTGTTCCTCGGGACTGAGTTTCGACAGATCATGTTCTTGGATGTTGGGCGCCTTCATAGACTGCTGATGTCGTGTAGCAACGCGCGATGGAAAGACGCGTTGAAGATGATGCAGTCGAGGGCGGGAAGTTTTGTTTCGAGCATCAATGCCGCGGCTTTGTTTCCGCTTGGCAACTGGTCTTGGCGTTACTGTTCACTTTGGTTCTCTGTACAATAGTCTTGTAAGATGGCCAGGCGATGCAGGCGATGGGTTGTCTATGGAGCTGTAGAGAAGACGGCACGCAGAAGAACGCCGGCAGTCTAGTACCCAAAGCTCTTTCCTGCCGCGTTCATCACAGAACCGAAATAGGTGCATCCCGTGGTCTTGCCCACGTTCGACTGATCTGACAACTCAAGCTGGCAAACGCTTTGTACTCTCGGTCTGTCGCTTGATCTAGTCCTAATTCGCTTCATAGCACCATACCGCCAAAAAGATCAAACCTGCCGCTATGATGGACCACATGGTCCCAACATCTGCCCAATTGATCAGCAAAGCCGCTCGAATCTGTCTCACAATCAATATCAGACACTGACTTACCAGCGCCTCTTTCCACAGCATTATTCGTTCCTCCAGAAGATCCTCCGCCAGCATTTCTCAAGCCACTGCTTTCACCTGTGCAAGCGCTAACGCAATATTCTTAAATGCAATATTCTTGAACGCAATATCATTGGGTCCCGGTCGCAGGGCATTTTGAAGCCTTTGAGCTAGAGCTCTGTGAAGAGTCACTTATGCTTCAAATTGTTGTGATAGGATAGGACCAGAGCGTATTGATCCGGCCTGAGTCTCAGGCGGTTGCTCAGCAGGGCAAGGGAGAGGATGGACAGGATGGAGTTGAACGCCTTGATCTTGACGGTTCTTGACTGGCTTCAGGGTACTACCGACTCCTGTGAGCGCTAGAACTTCTCCCGTGCGCTGTCGCTGCGACTTGAGTTGATGCTACATCATCGCCGTATGCCGGAGGAGTCGGTTGCAGCGCGCTGCAGCCATAAGTGAGCTTTCTGCTGACGACATTTGACACCGGTATGCGCTGAATGATCCAAAGGTTCAATGCTTCTGCCTGCGAGTTATTAGACTACGCGCTGCTGTGCTTTTGCTGGTGGGACATTTGTGAAAGATGCGCCGGGAGCCGTATCCATATGTCAAGCTTCCGGTACGGCTCGGTGGCGAGGGTGCCTGATCCCAGCTTCAGACTCCCTCTCCTCAATGCCACACCCTTAGTCGCTATTGCTACTCACAGACATGCGGCACTGGACAGTGCAATATCCAGATGAGCCGATAGCCGGAGGTCCTGTGGTCGTTACGCTTTTAGACTCACCTTGGAAGCCCTTCCGCTTCTTTGACCTTCCAAGAGAGCTGCGGGACAGGATCTATGGATACCTCACCATCAGCGTGTCATTCGAGCTGTCCGAGCGTGAGCAGTACACAACTGGCTTGAGCAAGGTCTTTCTAGAAGATGGATTGCGACTGGAACTACTCCTCAGCAACCGGAAACTCAATCGCGAGTACCGCGAGCAAGGAGAGTACAAGTCCATCTTGATCTTTGAGGATCAATTCGCATTACAGTACGCTCTTGAGACACCACAATTATGGTCTTCCAGCATCGGGAAATGTAGAGTGCATCTCACCAAACAATGCACTTGCCCGCGGAGACGTGGTGGTCAATGCCGTGGAGCATTCAATACCTCAGAGGCGCAATGGCTGGCGAGCATACCCAGCAGTGTGTGTTCGGTTGAACTAGAACTGGTTCACTTCGTATGCAACGGAGTTGCCAGGTATGAAGAAGATTGTTGGCCGGAATCGATACATGGAAAGACTTACCTACAGCGCCTCGATCAAATAGTTCTTCTTGATAAGATCACGCGCGTGGAACTTTACACCTTCCAGAATCGCCACGATTATGCAGAGTCAATGCGGGGCCAGAGGTTACCGACCCGCGTTGGCGACGTGATGGATTGGCAGCAGCAATGTGTTGGGTGGGCCAAGCATACAGCGACGTGGACACGTTCTCAAGGCTGGACACCAGGAAATGCTGGAACCGGACCGAAATGGACTGCCTTGGCTGGTTCTCTGGGGCCACCTAAACATCATTGAACGGAACTCGACGAACAACTTGAAGCAGTCGAGGTGCATATGGATGCATGCTCTACAGGACCTCTACATTCACCACGGGTCGCCAAGCCTGTCATCTCATGTGCTCTCGGAGCATGGCATAGGAGAATGCATATACCGCTACGCCAAATGCGCACATGCCCGAAATGACACCAAAGCCCAACGGATATTTCGGAGCATCTTTCGCTGGGAAGAGATAAGCGCCGTAACTAATGTCTTCAGGTCAGAATCAATTTCAACCTTAAGAAATGGATCGGTCAACTAGACACTCACATTTGAGCAAGATTTCCAAGAGCGTTGACCAGAGCAAGAGAGACAGCCCTCGTTTCCTGCGGCATGGAGCCGAATGTGCTGGACGCATAGCTCAGAGCACAGCCGTTGGTCGACCACAATCCCATCGCCATAAAGACCAGCAATACGTATCGAGCAGTGAAATTGTACACAGCACACACGATGATCGAACAGGCCATCGACACCGATAACCAGACGGCGATGATTAATCCTCGCTTATGCTGGTACTTATCCGAGAGGTATGCTGTGAAGCCGACGGCGACGAAGGCAGCACCGTAGATGGGCACCACCATGTACTGAGCCATACGCGAGGTGTAACCCAGACCTTCGACCAGTGTTGGATAAAAGTACGAAAGAGTGGACGAGCCAACGATGACCATATAACCCAGAATCATGAGCCAGACACGCCACGAAGCTAGAGACTGGGACAGTGCTTGCATCGAAGTGAGCCGAGGTGTATCGTTTGTCCTGCTTGGAACATTGTCGGCTTCAAGACGGGACATCGCAAGCTCTCTTTCTCTGGCGGAAAGCTTCTTCGTGTTCGCTGGGAAGTCTAGGAGCAGGAAGACAGAAATGAAAGCCCAACCGATCGTAGCAGCGCCCTCGATAATGAAAAGCCATCGCCAGCCTCTTAAACCGTAGCGGCCTTCAAGGTTTCCAGTGATAGCGCCAGCCAGAATGCCGCCGAATGCTCCGCTCAAGACTGCCGCCGAGATATATACACCGAACCGCTTACTTTGCTCCGCCTTCTTATACCAAGATGAAAGGATCAAGAGAACACCGGGAGCGAATCCAGCTTCCAGGGTGCCGACGACGACACGTAAGGCGACAAGCTGTCCAAAGGTCTCCACCTTCGCCATACAACAAGTCACGATACCCCATAATGTCATGATCGTTGGGAGGTAGATGGATGGTCTCGTCCTTGCCAAAATGAGATTGGATGGTACTTCGAAGAGCACGTAGGTGATGAAGAACACGATTAATGAGATGGAGTAGTCGTTCGAGTCCATGCCAAGGTCATCTATCATACCAGCCACTTTGGCATTACCAATGTTGGTTCTCTGGATAATCTGGTCAGCCGTAAATTCTCAAGGAAAGACTCGTGCATCGATGCACTCACGTCCATGTAGGACAATAAGTACATCAACCATATGGTTGGCAGGAGAAAGAGATCTATCTTTCTGACGAGCGCCTTCTCTTCTGCTGCCTTCTCCTCATGCTGGCTGCCGCTCTCCTCGACAAGCTCAATGTCGTTCTTCTTTGCATCGTCTATCGACAGAGGCATGACGGCGCGTTGTGGTAGTGTATCGCTACGAGCCACGGTGTTCATTGAAGATAGCGTAAAACTCTGGCTCGGGTGAAGAGGAAAGGGGTAAGCAGCCTTATCTGTTTTCGACGAAAAGCGATAGTCCCCGACGATTCGAGGTTTGCATTGTCAATCATATAGAGGTACTCATTTGTCCTCCTACGGAACAGCAGTGCCGCGCTCTGACGGAGTTTCGTCTTTACTTACACCATGAGCCGTCTTTTCTGCATTGGAGAACTGCCTTCTCCGCATGGTCACCCCGGGGCACCATGATTGACTGGGGTCGGGAACATAACCGAACGACTTCAACAGTCGCTATGTCCCGAGATTGTGCCTGGTATCACACAAATCCACAACTCATGACTCCGACACGAGATAGCACGCCTCGTCTCGGAACTCCTTCTTTAGCTCTCAGTCTCGGCTCTGTGTCTCACCCTAGTCACCCAGAACCGCGTTCGCTCCCACGTCACCGCACATCATGCCTGCATTACAATCCTGTGTCTTCCCGTATACACCCATACTGTACGAGAATAGCACCCTTCGTACCTCTGATCCTCGGTATGATGCGTGGCGTTCTGCGTCTCTTCGTCTCGTTGACATCCATGCCACACAGGTTAGCTAAGCTGGTCGTCTCGAACCAACTCACCTTCACAATTCGTATTTAAGAAGCGTCGACGCCGCTTCATGTAAGTCAATTTGCCTTCAAGCTCCATTGTTTCCTGCATTGGCAACGCAAAAAAGGACAGGGCTTGATTTCCACCGCGAGAAGAAAGGCTTCTCATCATGGTCAACGCAGTATCATACGAGAACGGCGGTGCCGCCAACGATCACCACACCACCATGGCCGAAGAAGCGATGCCAATCTTGACGACTCTCCCTCCTCCCAACGCAGACTGGCAGATCTCGTTGAAAGACAAGGTCATCGCCATCACAGGAGCCAACAGAGGTATGCAAGGCGGGCCAGACACAATTCTGTCGGTGAACAGCATCTAACCAAGTACAGGCATTGGTCTCGGAATCGCAGAAGTCTGTCTCGCCAACCAAGCCAGAGTGGTATACTCCCTCGACCTCATGGAGCCCTCCGAAGACTTCACCGCCCTCTCCAAAAAGAACCCCGATCGATTCAAGTACAAACAAATGGATGTCACGAGCGAGGAAAGCGTGAAGAATGCCATCGACGAAATCGTCGAAGCCGAAGGCGCGATCCACGGCATGATCGCCAACGCCGGCATGACCAAACACCAACCCGCGCTGGACTTCTCCCTCGCACAAGTCAAGCAGCTCTTCGAACTCAACGTCTTCGGATCCTGGAATTGCGCGACTGCAGCCGCGCGGAAGTTCATCGAGCTCGGGATCAAGGGGTCGATTGTCTTCACAGCTTCTATGACTTCTTACCGACCGAATCGTGCCGCTCCTTCGGCACCCTATGGAGGCACCAAGGCTGCGGTCAGGAACATGACGCACACGCTGGCCATGGAATGGGCCAAGCATGGAATCAGAGTCAACAGTATCTCGCCGGGATTCGTGAAGACTGCGATGACCTACTATGTGGAGCGCGCTCCGGATTGGGATCTCAAGATGCAATACTATGGTGGCATGCCGCGTCTTGCGCTCCCCCAAGAGCTAGGAGGCGCTTATGTGTACCTCCTGTCGGATCAGGCGAGCTACACGACGGGCATTGATATTCCTATTGCGGGGATTGTAGGAGCCTGGTAAAGCTTTGCATTCGAGATGCGAGGGAAGGAAGCACTTAACGGCCTTTGTTTACGAACTCGTCATGACACCATCCACAGCCCGATCTTGAAAGCAATGTGATACGAAATTTTACCGATTCAGAGCTTGACCGCGTATCTCGTTCCGCTTCAGCGAAGCACGTTCCTGATTCTACGCTCCGTCGACCCAAGCTTGATCGCAGAATACGATGCTTTCGGCACTCTCAGACCGGTTGTAGTAAACTGCTGTCGACGCTATCGATCGTTGATCATCAGCTTGGCAGAATCGCTTGAGCGTGTTGGTGGCGGGTGATGGGCCGAAAGGCCGGATATGCAGGTTGCTATACTATTTGCGGATCGACAAGGCCAGGGTACACGGGGCCCTCGTCTCGTGCTTGTGCTTGGGCGCAGATCCTGGTCGCTGACGGCCACATTTTGCGTCATCTCCTCTTTGGTGACTGTGGAGGCCCAGATGGAGAAGTCGTGCTTAGCATTGATGGTTTGGCTTAGCAGTAGTAATAGTGTGGGCATATGTGTCGCAGCATCAGCTCGAGTCTCGTCTCGGGGCCGACGTGCCCGCTTGGAAGCAATGCGATATGTGTGGGCCAGGGTGATGGAACGCCGGCACAGGCTGAACTCTATGTGAACCGACCCTGCTTGCTATCTCGCGTGTCGTGCTTCGTGATCTGTAGCTTTGCTGCCGTGTTTTGAGCAATCCTTTGCGGCCACTCATCTAACTGTCAAATCCAAGTCGTCTATAGCAGGCGATGGCATCCTCCTCAACTCCTCTCCAGAAAAAGATCAGTCTCTCCGGCAAAGTCATAGCCATAACAGGAGCAAATCGGGGCATTGGCTTGGGTATCGCAGACTGTTGTTTGGAGAACGATGCTGAAATTGTCTATTCTGTAGACATTGGCGACACGGGTGATGAATTTGAATCCGTTGCAAAGCAACATCCCGGCAAGCTTCGTGCCATCAAGGCCGATGTCACTAACGAAGCGAATGTGACGGAGGTGGTAGACCAAATCCTCAGGGAAGCTGGGGGTCTCCATGGCTTTGTGGTGAATGCTGGGCGCACAAAGCACAAAGCAGCTCTAGACTTTACCACCGAGGAGATAGCGGAGCTGTGGAACATCAATGTAAGTGCCCGCGGGCTGGGCAATGTATCGTCGTCACGATTGACTTCCTTAGCTTTTCGGCTCCTTCTACTGTGCTCGTGTTGCAGCCAGAGCGTTCATCAAGCAGAACGTGAAGGGATCGATCGTCTTTACTGCTTCCATGGCATCATACCGGCCAAACAAAAGAGTTCCGTCAGCGCCGTATGGAGCGTCCAAGGCGGGCGTTCGGAACATGACCCACACTCTGGTAATCGGAATGCTTTCGACTACGATGCTCTCTGCTGATCCCAGTCATATAGGCCATGGAGTGGGCACAACACGGCATAAGGGTCAACTCCGTCAGCCCAGGTCTAGTGAACACTGCGATGACATACTGGGTGCCTCAGCAGCCTGACTGGGAGCAGCAGCTCAAGTATTACGGAGGTACGGTTATCGTGCGTCTCCGATTTACTTGGTGCTTCTGCTAACCACTATCCTGTCTTCCAGGCATTCCCAGGTTGGCCGAGGTTGAAGAACTCGGAGGAGCATATGTATATCTGCTTAGTGACGCAGCAAGCTATACAACATCAATTGACATTCCCGTCAATGGTGTTATCGGGAGTGCGCTAACCCTGGAGGTCCCAGCCTTTCATTGAAAAGCTTTGCTAATTTTTGCTCAGTCTGTTGAAGTGGTTTCGAGCTCCAAGTGTCCGCAAATGCCACGCAACATTTTGAGGCATTCCGGATAGCTGGTATAGCGGAATGAGCCGTCCCATCGACCAGCCCTAGGGCACATTCGTACATTCTCTTGATCGAGAACTGTCGCAGACGTTTCATCCTGATGGTTTCTGCTTCGACCATTCCACACGAAGCTCTTCGGCTAGATCTGCATTGACTGGCCAACCTGTGTGTCCTTGGTGGTCCAGGATAAGCTCTGCGATATAAGCTCGCTTGCTGCCATCTGTGCAGTACAATCCAGCTGCATACAGGCATTGTGTAGACATCAAGCGTGATGCATCATCAGTGAGCTTCATCGCTATGCCACCGATGGTATTGATGCAGTCGGTTATGATCTTATCACGCTGTAGATACTCCAAATAGCCGCCTGCAGCGGGTTGATGAATCAGGAGCAGAATACGCGCCATGCAATGCATCTGCACTGACACCCCGAAGGCCGGCGGGTGGATCCAAAGCGGCCTAAAGGCACGATTGGAGGGTCCTTCAACCGGCAGCGGATCGAAATGGATGCTCACGCCACTTCTCCATTCGTCTAGCATATTGAGCAGTGTGTTGGCTCGCAGAATGCGACTTGTCAAGTCCGATTCACCAAGCTGCTTCTCCTCTTGAGAGCTGTAGTTCACAGCCTGTGCGAGGATATAGACAATCCTGGAAGCCATGTCCCATATTTCCATTTTCTGATATGGCATCGTGGGTTTGAAGAAGCTGAAGCAGCGACGATGTTCTCTGAATGCTGCCCAGACATCTTGACGCAGCCATGCCCACCAGATTGCTTGTTCCAGGCCTCCTGACTCCCCATTGATCTCGCGGCTACGTTGTATCCAGAACACGCCTTTAAGATGTCGTTCCCAGCCCTTGCCAGCCCCATCTATCATCTCATAGGTACTGACAATCAAGACAGTCGCCAGCAATTCCAGGCTGTTCTTATACGATGTGAAGCGCATGGCAGATTGCAAGTACTGTAGTGTCTCATAGTAATACTGTACTGCAGCTGTGCGGTCGACACTGGCTTCGCCAGTATGCAGCGGCTTGATCGATAAGTGTCGAGCGCCCAAGGCCAGCAACGCTTTCATCAAACCTTCGTTATGCAGAGCTAGATGCGGCACAAAAGTAGAGAAGTGTTTCATGGGGTCAAACAAATCAACCCACAAGCTCACACCGGTCACGAAGCGCTGGAAGATATCAAATTCGTGGTCCTTGAGCTTTATGGGCTCGGATGACTGCCAGTACTGTCTCTCGTCAGAGCCACTACTGCCATTCAATGGCATTGGCGATATCGCCGAAATTTGCAGCAACTTAGATGGGCTTTGAAGTGCTACACCCTCGGCAAGGCTAGCATGGGGTGAGCTACCTGCGCCTGCTCGAGCATTAACTTCTTGCCCCGAGAGGCCATCGGGATGTAGCTCATGCCGACGCGCCAGAGCTGCGTCACTCAGCAATTCGAGTGACGGGATATCTAGAGACCCGGTGGCAGCGTCTCCAGCTAAGAGGCCAAACCATCGCAACGGAGCGACCTCAGTCCCATAACCCGTAGAATTACTGTAGCTACTTTGCGGACTGGTATGCTGCTGAAGCCCTTCATCTGTTGGAGTGGTGGGCCATGGCTTGGACTGCGGTCTCTCGGAAGCCGAGGAGAAGCTATGGGGGTGATGTCGTGCTGGTGGCATGGCTGGGCTCGCGCCCGGTTCCGAGGAAATACTTGCATGATGAGGTCGGTGTGCCACTGGAGAACCAGCTCCTCCACTGATCATGGAATTGAACGGCTCTTGGCTAAATTGCCCGCGGAGACTCGGACCAGCAACCTCAGTATCAACATCGGATGGCAATTTCCCATATACACATGGTCGATTTCCCTTTGAGCAAGGTCCGCACACTGGCTTGACCTCATCACATTTCATGTGACGCTTCCGACAGATAGCACTGTTTGAACAATCAGCGAAGCTCCGATGCATGTGACTCCCTCTATCAAAGTGTGCTCACTCGCTGCCTTTGTCTTGAGAAGTACAGCGTTGCAAGCACAACTTGTGGTTGTGGACGTCCAGGCACACGGAGAAGGAATGGCATATGTTCCTGTATGACCTCTAGGGTAGCGGGACCAACAGGGCCTTCCACCCCGAGTATGCCATCACAGCCTTACTGACGCGGGTGCACAAGCTCGGGTTGCAGAAGCCGTGGCTGAGAGCAATGCCAAAAGCCTGGAGTTCACACGAGCCGAATTCACAGGTCGGTGCTGACTCAACGTGCTCCAGTCGTGTTCTTGGCCCGGACCCGATGGGAGAAAAGACTTACCATCCTGTCGTTGTCCTTAGCCCACGACCGCGAGACTTTCGGGGCTTCCTGTCCCGGAGTGGGCCAGGCGGCGCCGGCGCCGGTGCCTGAAGCTCTCGTTCCTGCATATCAGCCGCCGTCTGCCATGGCCCGTGGCGAGTGTACGTGCCGTGAGTTCCACGAAGTTGCGGTGCGCTCGCGTCGAGGTAAAAGTCCTTCAGTGAAGACGGAGAGGTTGTGGAGGCAGTGGACCGGGGGGTGGCATGGCCCGTGGCACTACCTCGGCACGGGAAGCCGCTGCGGTACTCGACTTATATCCTTCGCGGATCCACACTTGCCCGTCTCGCGACAGCATCATTACCTTATGTTCTGGTGGTCGCTGGTTCCTCGCCTCGGGTACAGGATGAATGTCTGGAAACGAGCCTTGGCAGTATGTCTCTCTTGCAGAACAACCCGGAGCTCCTGTTATGCAACCGTGGCTGTGAGGGAATGTTCGAACCGCAGCCGTCATCGATGCAGCTCCTGAAACCCCGGTGCTTATTGTGTCAGCTGCAGGTGGAGGAACTTCGGACCAGTTGTTTGATGTCTAGCCGCGCTGGTGTTCGTTCGTAGTCTAGTGCTTCTTGCCCATGTCAGCCTTCCGGTTGATGGGCATGGCAACATACCATCCGGTCAAGAGTCTGCTTGTACTTCATCCAATGAGCATTCTTGTCGCTGATTCAAATGATGATCAAGAAGAATAGGACCGACATTCACAGTGATACACCGTTGTTCGAAAGAATTATGGTTGATAGTAGCTACGCTCTCAGACACATCGTCCGCCATCTACTGGAATATCAATACCGGTCAAGAAGTTCGCCTCGTCGCTGCAGAGGAAACAGCAGGTATTGGCCACATCTTGTGGCGTAGAGCCACGGCCAAGAGGAACAGTGGCCATGAAAGTAGCCTGGTTCTCAGGCTTGCCCAAGAAAAAGTCCGTCAAGCCAGTTCCAAGACCCACTACAGGGCATGCGGTGTTGAAACGGATGTTGTCCTTCGCGTACTCTACAGCCATGGACTTGGACGCATTGATGACAGCCGCCTTCGACGCATTGTACCAGGTCAGACCTGGACGTGGTCTTATTCCAGCCGTAGATGCAATGGTCACAAACGAGCCGCCGTTGCCTTTGGACTGAATGTAAGGCACCAGCACGTTCGTTGAGAGGTAAATGGACTTCACATTGACCGCGAAGACTTTGTCGTAGTCCTCATCTGTAACATCACCAGTAGGCTATGGATTCATTAGCAAAGACATGCCATGCCTCGATGCAGGTACTCGGTTGCCAACCTTGTTGCGGTACGTAGTCCCGGCATTGTTAACGACACAGTCCAGTCTTCCATATTTCTCGTCAACAAACTTCAAAATCGACTCCCAGTCCTCCCGTTTTGTCACGTCTGTCCTGTGAAACTCGCATCCAATTTCTTGTGCTGTCTTTTTGCTTATGTCTTCGACAAAATCAGCAATCACCACTTGAGCTCCTTCATCCTTGAACTTTTGTGCGATGCCCTTTCCAAATCCTCCTCCGCCTCCGGTAACGATAGCGACTTTTCCCTCAAGACGTCCCATAGTTGTTGTTTTCTCGGTATGTTTCTTCGTTGCAAACGACAAGGTTTGTTCGTGATCGCGAGACTTGCCCTCCCTTTAATACTCGCGAAGCATTCCCCTCGATCATCATAGCTCCCCGCATGAACGCATACATGCTTGAGGCGGGGTCAAGAGAGCCGTAGCGGGCACAGCGATACCGGCAGGAATTGAGAAACAAATCCTTATTTCCATAGGCTGAAGGTGTCCGAACTGAGTATGGTCTGCACTCAATACCCGGCTTAGCCAGGTACAAGATATCAGAAATCACATGCTAGGCACTGCTTCTCAAAACAGCGTCGACGGCTTCTGTACGAGAAAGCCCCCCGTCTCTACGCAGGCGTGTCACGATCAACGGCCCGATCACTTGGATTTCATAATTAAGTTCTTTTCGTGGCTTCGTCGAGTGCTGTGGTAACATTCCAGGACTTTAGTCCTTCTGCAGCCCATCCAACAGGCCACGCAAGAATATCGCAGCAGCCATCGCTCCTGGATCTGGAGGAGTGTCTTGCTGTGTTTCGGCCTTCTCGCCAACGTATGATGCTCATAACTCCTTAGCTGAATATCTGACCCAATCGTGTGTACACACTTACCTCTTCCGAATTTCGCCTTCATGCCAGAGGTGCTCTTTGCTCCGGACTCCGCTGCATCAACCGCCTGAACAAGGTCACTGCTGCTTCCTAGTGTTTGACAGAATGGTATTAGTGTATCCATCACGGTCCGGCCACCTTGTCTTGCGCTGGTGTAATTCTGCAGATTGTTGAGCGCAGCAGTAGCTGCTTGGCCTGCAACCTTCGTATCTAGCGAGAAGGCACTCTCATTCTGCGTATACAATTGGCGGAGGCTGGTCGTGAAAGAAGCTAATATTATGCTGATGATGGCTGCAAGGCTACCGCCAATGTCCTCAATGGCGTCGCAAAGCTCGTCTAAAATGTGGAAGATTGATCCAGAGTCAGCAACACCACCATCGAGAGCCTTTAGCACGTTCTGGCACATGCCTAGAACAGCCTCGCCGCAGTCGCCATCGCCCATTTGAATGTCCCACTTGGTGATGTCTGGCTCAGCTTTGATCGCCGCGTGGCAAGCACTTCTGAGGGCTCTCCCCAGTAGTGCTCCGTCTACGGACGGGCCCCGCTGAGCCTTCTCTGTCGAAGCATTGGCCGCGGCGATCTTAGCCGTGTCTTTGACCTGCACAATGTGCCTGTAACCGTTCCTTGGCCATGCCGGAGCTGTGGTATCCATGTCAAGGAGATGCAAAAGTCCGTTCACAGTCGCTTTCGTATCTCGCTCGATTCCCGACACATTGAGAAGAGATATAGACCAACCAGGAGCATTGAGGGAAGTTTCGAACGGCTGAGCATATATCCGTTCTGGTACAATGTTCCACCCTCTTTCAAGCATCTTGCGAGTCACGCTCGTAAGTGCCTCCAGTTCAAAATTGCTCATGCCTCCAAAATTGTTGATGAGAAGACAGACCACATCACCAGGCTTGAATTCAACAAACGCTCGGTCCTTGTCGTCCGGATCCAAGCAATATTTCAGCATGTCGCTCACCAAGTCTTCAACCTTCGGCAGAGGCGCAATCTCGTGTAGCCCTGGCTCGTTGTGAATTCCCATGCCTAGCACGTATGCATCTTCGGGGATGTATCGGTGGTGCTCTCTGCCGGGAATGTGACAATGGTCGAGAGACGAGCCGACAGTGACAGCATTGGCATTCACAGCATAGCCCAGTTGCATACACTTGTCGAAGGAGTATCCAGACTCTGCTGCACTTCCGCAAAGCTTCAGGACGAACATGTTAGCTGCCAGACCACGCCTGCCTGTGTTTTCGGTTTGTTTTCTGCCCAAAGCGACATCGTCTGTCATTCGCAACACGCCTACTTTGTATCCCATACCAACGGCCTTCTCTCTCGCCAGCCCGAAGTGCAAATTGTCACCAGTATAATTCGTAATACACAAGATCACGCCAGCATCTGATGGTACGTGCTTGATGGCGGCCATGATCTGCTTGGTGCTCGGGCTTGCGAATACTTCTCCATTCACTGCAGCAGCCAGCAGCCCATCTCCCACGTATCCGCTCCATGCTGGCTCGTGTCCACTCCCTCCCCCCGATATTACAGTGACCTAAAGTTCGGGGGATAAAAGGTCAGCGAGTGTCTCAGACACATGGGGATCCTCACGGCCATCGCTTTTATACCTTCGACGGGTGATGTGTTTTCGAGTAGACGACCTTGTTGGCCACGTCCAGTACTAAGTGGTTGTTCCTGGCGACCAGAGAATCCAACCCTTGGACAACGACGCCTTCTGTCTGGTGGAAAAAGTGTTTCGTACTCATCGCTTCGACTAATGACGTGCAGATGACCAAGGCGTGAAGCAGACCTGGAAGGTGAAGAAGAGTGCGGAAGACTTAGGCATTGTTACAGCTTTGGTTTTGCCACAACAGACCAACCCCGCCCTGAGCTTCTAGTCAGGTAAGCCAAGTGCATCGAGTACCTGACAGTGCTTCTGGAGGATCGGCTCAAAAGGCCGAATTGTGGTGAAGTGTACAAGCATGAGCCCTGATTGCAACGTGTGCGCGATGTCAATGCGTTCGTCCCCAATGGGAAGACCTCGATCCACATCGCCAGCGACGCTGACCTCCAAGCGAGCCTCGTGTCGAGGTAATACTGGCCAGAGGTTCGGATGCAAGACAAGCGGCAGCGATTAGAGTAATCGCAAACTATCACTGACTGGAGTCAGAAGGTAAGCATCAATGCAGCTGTTGTACGACCGCGAAAGACATACTGCTGCTACTATCGTGTCAGTCCACAAGAAATAGATATGCCTTCCGCAAAGCTGCTTTCAACGAACAAGACCGCCCAGATCCTGTCGAAGGCGGAGAAGGAGGGATATGGAGTCATCGCTGCCATAGCGTAAGAGGCCAGTAGTGTTACGTGCATCATCTCTAGGCTGACTAGGTGGGTAGCTACAATATCGAGCAGATTATTGCCCTAGTCAAGGCGGCAGAGAACGCGCGATCACCTTTGATTCTACAGTTTTTCCCATGGGCGATCACATTCAGCAACGGACTTCTCATCCATACCGCTGCTCTTGCTGCCAAAGCCGCAACAGTGCCAATCTCGATCCACTTGGATCATTGCCAAGACGAACACATGGTTCGGCACGCTGCTGACAACCTTCCGTTTGACTCTATCATGGTCGACATGTCCCACCACGAAAAAGGAGAGAACCTCCGTCTGACCAAGGAATTGGTCGCATATTGCCACGAGCGTGGGATCTCCACTGAAGCTGAGCCCGGACGTATCGAAGGTGGCGAGGACGGCATTGCGGATACAGCTGATTTGAGTGGACTGCTCACGACGCCTGAAGAGATCGAAGAATTTGTCGACACTGGCGTTGACTTCCTGGCACCTGCGTTTGGCAATGTCCACGGCGAGTATGGAAAGCGAGGTCCTGTCTTAGAGTACGATCGACTTGACTCCATATACCAAGATTGTAAGAAAAGGAACGTCCGGGTTGTGTTACACGGCACGAACGATTTCCCAGAAGACATTATGACCAAGTGTATCAAAGGCGGTTGCTCCAAGATTAATGTCAACAAGCTGGTCTTGGATGACTACAATCAGTACTTGAAGGAGGCTGCCCCTACAACCATGCTTACGAAGTTGATGGAAGAAGGCGTTGCGAAGGTTGTGAAGTTGACGGAGCTTTGGATGCACAGATGTGGAAGTGCGGGCAAAGTATAAGAGGGAAAATCGTCAATGTCGCATTCCGAGGTAATATAGAGGTTCTCTCTACTCAGACCACCCATCAAAAGTCCATGTTTTGGGAGAGTCCACTGACTGGTTGGTGGGATTGGGGCAACACGCATATGACGCCCGAGGAGATCCTCTGCGTCTCCAGCTTCGAGGCGGTGAAAAGCGCAGCTAGCAGCTCGTGGACATTACTGCTGGTGATGCTTGGCAGCCTCTGCCTTTACAGTCTTGCTTGACTGACCGCGTGCTCTGCTCCTCAACCCTACTTGAGATACACAAGCTCGAAGAAGCTCAATGGCATAATAACAGAACAGCAAGCGGCTACAGGGTCCATTAGCTACAATGAAGTTGACAGCGAAAATGATTGTATCAGTCGTAAGTCAAGGTTATCGATCTCGACCTCGGGCTTCAATCCTCCAAGCTACGTTGACAAGCAAGGCTTCGGAGGATGAAACTTCAGAGCATGGCGACTTCGTAGGATCCGGCCCAAATGCGGCCAGAATCTTCACCGAGGCCATCATGGCGAACCAGCGACCTTTGGAATTTGTCAACCAATTCGGCCTTCAGAAATCGGCTAGCGGTGTTATGTCGTCTTTTGTTGTTTGCTCGCGGTATGCTTTGGCGTCATAGATTTTGTGTTCCAGAGACATGACGCCACTCGTTGGCATAGACTGCAGAGGGTTTGGGTGGTTCGCGTGTCCATGTGTATCCTGACCGTGCCGAGCGCAAACTCAGCAAGTTTCCGTTTGACGACGAATAATGGAATTTTCAGCCGTTATCCGAGGTGTGCAAGTTTTGGTCCGGGGGCGATTCCGGAGGCATGTTCGTCAAGAACGTCGTCCAGTCATCGTTGGGCATCAGCATATCGATATCTGCAGAATTTGCGTTCGGCCACATCATCGTGTACACATTTCCGAGCTGCGTTTCTGGGGATTCCTCCACTGGTTTCAAAGTATCGAAAGTGAATGGAGTACCTTCCGGCAGTGTCAAAAAGTCCCCGCATAAGCGCAAGATGATCTGGTTGCATTCTCGGCTGGCAGGATTGATCTTCCTCATGGAATCTGTAACACGCAGGACGGCATGGATTTGGTCGCGCCAGCTTGTCGCATGCTCGGAACTAGGGTCGTTCCGCAGCATGATGATGGGTATCAGGGACGCTTGGAAGAGAAAGTAAAGGCAGTACCACGATGCCATACAAATCTGTTCTCGGGAAACCCAGAATTCATGGATGGAGCTGATTGTCGCCTCAGCTTCAAATAGGCAGCGATCGATCGCGGTTCTTGTGGCTTGATCAACGATTGGCCTTGGCGACCCGCTGCGTATGCGAAGTATGTGCTTGATGAGAAAGGCACGATACATGATGATGCGAAAATTTCGGTACCTCCATTCCATGACTTTGCGAGAAAGCTGGAACTTGACAGGAATCTCGAATGGCTCATCTGCCCAGACGGCTCTCCAGCTCTCAATCAGTTGATCATCGAGCTGAAGCAATCCTGGGGCTGTTGGTGGTTGCATGGAGATTACTCGGGCGTATATATCGTTGGTCACAAGGTGGAATCTGGCCTGAGAAGTGACTGAGGAGTATGTGGTGATGCCGAGCTTCGGTGCAGGAAGTGCTGACGATGCATGGGTCAAATCCCTATCGTCGACGTTGACAGGTAGGGCCACTTCGACTCCATGAGATGGCCACGATACTGGTCGGCCAAAGGTTATCATGGCACCGGAGAAGAAGACGTAGAGAGTCCACCATACTCTCCTTCGAATCTCCATGGAAAGGGGCGCTATATGCCAGTTCTGGAACTCTTTGTGCAAACCAAGACCCATTGCCATGTGCAACGCAAGGCCAACTAGCACCGAAGGGAGCACGGTCAGCAAATAATTCAAGCAACAAGTACGGCTTGTATTTATTATACTCACGGTAATTATAACCGCCTGAATAAGGTCAGTCGATGTAATGTGTATTCTCAAGGACCGTACAGTTCGACTTACTATTTGGTTTGTTACGTTTCTGAAGATAGTTGGACATCAACGTCAAGACTTGGACCAGGGTGATGTTGCCTGTCTCAAGCGAGGCAATTGAGATGTTGCTTTTGGCTGCCTCGAAGAGATCCACGTCCTGCGAGATCGGGCCATTCGCTGTCGTATAAAGCCCAATTGCTCCAATCATGTACGCGAGGGCATTCCAGCTCCTGCCGTTCGGCCTGGGGATAACCTGGGCGTATTGCGCTCGGAAAGTGGGTTCATGTACCAGAGGATACGACAAATGATAGCATGAGAAATATAGATCAATCGCGGCATCTAGATCAACGGAGTTGATCTTCCGCTCCTCGAAGACCGAAGTGGGAACCCAGCCCATTTCTGCGCTGGCAACATCCTCTTGCTTGAGTGCTCTTAATCGAGACTTGATGTTCTTTCGATGCTCAGCGTCTGGCAAGAGCAGACGCAGCATCGCCGCCCCAGACGCTACGCCCAGATAGCCTGTTCCACCATCCTCTACCGAGAGCGAGGCCATACCATCTGTGACCAGATCCTTACCATCTTCGTTCTTCACGTGAGAAGAGTCCACCGGGCTGGTGACCGGCTCATGTTCATCCCAGCTGAAGTCCTCTGCATGTGCAGGCGGCTCTTCCAGTGGATGTGCAGGCGGCTCTTCCAGTGGATGTGCAGGCTGTACAACATCAAAGGCCAGAGTGAGACCCTCGGTATGATCGAGATACTGCCACTCCACAGGTGTGAGGCCTTGGTTAGGTTGAAAGGGGTCCCTCGATGGCATACTTCCCACAGCTTCCAGAGCATGGCCAGGATATGATCCAGATGCGCTTTGGATGGATGGCGTCCCACTTTCTTTTGCAGCCTGAGCAGCCAATGTCTCCTGCAGCTTATGCTCAGCCGATCGGGCACGGTACTCGCTCTGCCTTAGTCTCAATTCTGCCTGCCTCAGTCGTTCTTCCACAGCCGTGAGGTGCTTCCTAGTCAGCGGGGTTTTAGAATGTCTCTCGTATAGACAGTGTCTCTTGTTTCTCGCACAAGGACCGCATTCAGGCAGTAAGCGATCACATTTCCCCTTTCTGCGCTTACACTCATTGCACGCTTGATCACCGGCGCCGAGGGCAGACGGGATCGGAATGCCGGCCTCTGATAAGGGCAATTGCTGATCCATCGCTCAGGCCTAAGGCTAGAATTACCATAGTCGGGGCGTGGGCAGAAGTAGAGTTCTCGCAGCGATCGGGTCAGGTCAGATCAGGGCATCCACAGCAGACGTCGCAACCAAGAGCGCACGCGTCTCCTCCGCCCGGGGTTTCGTCGGACTCTGTGCGCAAAGCGCCCAGGCCCATGGTGGATGAGAACGATGACACGATTGATCAGACGAGAGTGTGACGAGGGCGCGCTGGTGCTGGGCAGAGATTTCGAGTGCAGCATCCTGACCGTTGCCTGCTTCAATCCACGTCAAATTTTGATGGAGATCTGGCCAGCTGCGCCACACGTCACTGCGTCCACCAAATATCTTGTCATTGCTACTGCTGCAGTGATGGAATTCGCTGCGGAAGCAGCAGAACCGCCATTGTACTCGACCCGACAAACGCAGGCATGGCGCTCTACGAAGGGGCGCCATATCGCCCCCAAGACACACATGAAGTCGCCGAAATGCTTCGTGGCTTAGAGGCTAACAAGGGTCGAGGCAAGGGCAAAGGCGGCTTTTCATGCAAGAAGAGCACGTTCGCCGTCGAGGGCTCTGATATCACGGTCGACTCGTGGAAGTTGCAGGACTGGGATTACAAGAAGCCAAATCTTCCGACTTATGCACGAGGACTCTTCACCACCACTACCCGAGAAGGCAAGCCAGAGATCGCGGTCCGCGGATACGACAAGTTCTTCAACCAGGGCGAAGTTCGCGAGACGGAATGGGCCAACGTCGAGAACGACACCCGCGGGCCTTATGAGCTGAGTGTCAAGGAGAACGGCTGTATCATTTTCCTGGCCGGACTCGAGGATGGCACACTTATCGTCTGCAGCAAGCATTCCACGGGAGCCCGCAACGATGTCGAGACCAGTCACGCGGCCGCTGGTGAGCGTTGGGTCGAGAGACATCTTGCGAAGGTCGGTAAGACGAAGAGGGATCTCGCAGCGAGACTACGGGAGATGAATGCTACTGCTGTGGCCGAGTTGTGCGACGATGAATTCGAGGAGCATGTTCTTGAGTACACGCCCGCAACTGCTGGTCTCTACCTTCATGGGATCAACCTGAATCTGCCTGCATTCGCAACCTATCCACATGGTCTTGTCGACCGCTTCGCCGATGAGTGGGGCTTCAAGAAGACCACCTACCTGATCAAAGACGACATCAATGAGGTCCATCAATTTCTGGAGCAGATCGGCGAGACGGGCCACTTCGAGGGTCGCGATACAGAAGGCTTTGTCATTCGATGTCAGTCGAAAGCGAATACTGATACCTGGCACGACTGGTTCTTCAAGTATAAGTTTGAGGAGCCTTATCTGATGTACCGGCAGTGGCGTGAATGTACCAAAGCTGTGATCCACGGACGACCACCGAAGTACAAGAAGCACAAGAAGATCACCGAAGAGTACCTGTTATTTGCTCGAAGACAGCTGCACGCCAACCCAGATCTCGCTAAAGCCTACAGTAACAATCACGGCATCATCAAGATGAGGGATGACTTTCTCAAGTCGCGCGGCACCACTGGTGCGGATATCATTCGCGCGGAGGCGGCACAGGGCGAGGTCTCGAATGACGAAGTCACGAGCGATGTAATTCTCGTACCTGTAGCCACGATTGGCTGTGGCAAGACGACTGTTGCTTTGGGCCTTGTCAAGCTTTTCGGCTGGGGCCATGTTCAGAACGACAACATCACTGTCAAGCGTGGTAAGCCGCAGGCATTTGCGACAGCATGTTGCAATGCACTGGCGCAGCAGAAGGCAATGATCGCCGATCGCAACAACCATCAGCGACGAGAGCGGCAGCAGTTAATCGACGACGTCTCCAAAATCGTTCCGAACGCCAAGTTCATCGCGCTGCATTTCGTTCACGATCGTAGCAATTACGAGCATATCCGTGCTGCTCTTCGTCAGCGAGTCTTTTCGAGAGGAGACAACCACCAGACGATTCACCCAAGCAAAGGCCCGGAGGAGATCATTAGCATCATGGAAGGCTTTCTTCACCGCTTCGAACCAGTCAATCACGAAGCACCTCCCGACGACGGCTTTGACATAGTCATCAACCTTGATCCCACGGCATCTTCAAGACAAAATCTCGAGACTGTCGTCACCAGACTGTATACAGAATATCCCAAATTGTTTGGCGGCCAGGATATGCCAAGTCCAGATGACATGGACCTGGTGATAGAGGCAGCATTGAACGATTACGAAGTTGATCTTAAGCACGATATCAAAGGCTCTGACAAAAGGCTCAACAACAAGCAGAACGGCACAAAGCAGCCCAATGGCAACCAGCCCAAGTCGAAAGAGAAGAAGTTGGAGTACTTCGCCGTCCAGGTTCCGGCAGCACGTGTCAATGCAGTGCTCAATGCCATGTTCGCCGACGCATCAGCTGATATAGCGAAGATGTTCAATCAACTCAAGAACACCCGCCGCATACAGGACGAGTACCATGTCACACTCATCCACCGTGCGACAGCTGCAGACCACCAGGATATGTGGCTTCGCCTCACAGACCTCTACACAAAGGCGTCAGCACCGACCGAAGAGCGAGCGTTTGCTATTCCGGATCCTAAGATTGGTATGTGCAGTGTGCGGCTCGAGCGCTTGGTATGGGACAGCAGATGCATGGCATTTGTGGTTCGCCTCCAGCCTGTTGCGGGCAGCACGGATCAGTTCCAGACAGCGAACAAGACGGCGCATATCACTGTCGGCACGGCCTCGCAGGACATCAAGCCGAAGGAGTCGAATGATATGCTCGCACGTTGGCTTCGAGAGGGTAGCGGAGCTAGCAACGGCATCTACGAGATGGCTGTCAAAGGCAACGTGGAGCTGGAAGGGACTGTGAAGGGCATCTTTGCGCGGTAGAACTGCGATCAGCGTGCTCGTTATGATCCAGCAAAGAAGAGGCGCCGTGGAGGTCCAGTCCCAGCTGCTACTCCGTTCCAAGCGCAGGGGCTTTGTGGGGCAGTATAAGTGGAGGCATGGATGATAGGTATGGTGATAGGGCTGGCATCCCCGAAATGGAATCAGGAAGAAAAAGCGTCATGACCGAGGGCGGAGACGAATACGTTTCCAAAAGTTGGTCCTATCTCATTATAGCAGACACAAAGTTTGACGTGTCGTCCATATACCCACTCCCTCTATGCTGGGTCTTATTCAGAGCAATCGCAGTCGTGGCTCCTTTCCAGCCTACAGCTTCAACAGGCCTATCATTGAGTGGTCTTCTCCGAAATCAAACCTTTCGACCGCAGAAACTAGTGGAGGAGATAGGGTCATGGTCACGCAACGTGGTAGGCGCTATGCCACAAATGTCCTGGTTCATGACTGCTTGGATTTGTGCTGCTCTGATGCATCGCTGGAGTCTGCATACTAGCTCTGGCTGACGACCAGTCATGGACGCGCTCTCGGCATCTCGAATTAGTCGACTTGTCCAAGGCCTGTGATAGCACGGTCGCAAGATGTGCTGTGAGGCTCTAGGTAGAAATCATTGGGAGAACCACGCCGTGCTAGTCCCTTTTTCCGAGCAGGGGAGGTGTTTGCAGCTAGACATCCGTGGCACCTGGCATCCGAGGTACACCACATGCACTTCTCCCACGACGAGCTTCTCCGACGTTACCTTGCGTGGAGAAGTGCAGTCGTGACGGGGTAAGGGAATGCCATGTTCGGGAGCACAAAGCCACCTGAGCGCGGGAGGAGGCACGTTCGTTGACATCAAATATTGATATCTGTGATATATGTGGACGTCTCCACGTGGAAGAAAGCAGGGTTCAGAATTGGCGCAATCGGCATTGCCGTCGAGCCAGGGTGGTGCGGGAAGTGGCGGGCCTCCTGCTACTGCTATATGCCGTGCGTGCGAGCAGAGTCCGGCGTCCCTTGCAGGCTTGCAGCGTTGGCCACCGACCATGTTGACCGTGTCACACAGGTGCAAGTGCCCCTGTGGGAGAATCGCTGATACGACGGTGCAGTGAGGATCTGTATGTGCAGGAGAGCTAGCAAACCGTAGTTGCGCCTAGGAAGCGTGACCGAAGACGCTCTGACGCTCCGCTTTGTCGATCCAGGACCCTCCCGTAGCTCGTTCGCTGTCATTTCCTGCTGCCAGCACACGACTCGAGTGGGCGTCGGTGAGGAAGAAGAGGCGCGGGTTGCACTGAAACCCTCTATTCTCCCTCCCTACCTCCCTCCCTCCCCTCCGCCCACCACAGTCACACGCCAGCAGCAGCCAGGACGCTGTCCGTACGCCGGCGCGCCACTCCAACGCCACTCGAGTCCTGCTCCCTCACCACCATTTCCAGCAGTTGCGCAGGCCGCAGCTACCCACACCACCACTCGCTTACCAGGAGCACCTTCTCCGAGTCTCATATGTAGCCACCGTCTCACCTTGCATCTGCATTCCCACCCTGCTCTGGCGCATACACACTGCGCATCGCCGTCCGAGGCCGACCGCTCTGCTCTACTACGCTTCCTGGCCGCAGGTTCTCCCATTCGACATAGTATGCATTCCGGACAGCACTTATAACACGTCAATCTGGGAATCAATGAGCTTGTTACACAGAGCAAGTGGTTGCGCATAAAGCATTAAGAGCACGGGCAATGGCGGTACATCGTGGCATTCAGTCGGCAATATTCTACTACCTTTCCTGCGCCCCATGTGCGGACGCTCGTGCCCGGAAGAGGAGGAAAGAAGATGCTAAACTGTCTCGGCGAGAGCGAGAGGATCTCGAGAAAGATATAGACAACAAATACATCCATCCGGGCGAGCCGTCTTCGATCAATCGCGGGTGGCAGAGCGAGATTGAATTAGGCCCCCATGGACGTCGCAAAAAGCAGACTGGTAACAGCAGTCAGCGGGGACTCGCGCCAAGCAGGACCAGCGACAACGGCAGCACGCAGACAAGCTCGGTCGACTTGCCCAATAGACCCGCAAGCCACGATACCAGATGGAATCACAAGCTGTATCAGAGGGAGGACGAAGAGCTGTGGGGCTCGTTGAGTAATTTGGGCGGATCGTTGCATGCAAGAAGTATAGCACGGCCGGAGAGGGTGAAAACCGCGGACTCCATGAAGTCCACTGCTTCCAGCTACTACTCTTCTCGCCAACCACCGGTCAACGATATGCACCCGGCCATTGTCACCAAAGCATCATCTCGAGAGGATGTGATGTGGATGTTGCAGCCACTGCCGGTAGCGGAGGTGATGAACGGGAAAGAACGTCCAGCTAGGAGCCGGAGCGATAGTGGAGGCAGCCGGCTGAGTCCTGGAAGTGCGAACCTCTCGCGGGAGTTCAGCCACCAGTTGATAGAACGTAGGCTCCGCTCAACAACCACTTCCGCCGCCGTGTCTCGCGAAAGCTCCAGTCGTGGATCTAATGGAAACAATGGCCAGCGACACGACAGAATAAGCGAGCAGGACTTTGCAACTCGTCCCCCACGGGAGAAACGGCGTCCATCTGCTATTGAGATCATTAAAGATGATTCAGAGGATTCTACTGTGACTGTCATCCACAACCCAGACCTCGCGGCTACGAAGCCAGTACCCCGTCGTGCCGCATCTCGTCCACAGTTGTCCACGATCTTCTCGGACAACGATGTTCCTGCTGGACTGTCGAGCTCAGACTGTCATTCTATGACCGAGAACAATCTCCCCACCCCACCGCACAGCAGTGACGAGAGTGCGGGCGGCCCGGATGTATTTACGCGCCGCTCAACAATAGCAATGCCCGAGAGAGCGCTGATCACGATGCCCATTGGTATGACGCAAGGAAGAACCTTTGTGGCGCGCCATAAGCACGAAGACAGCGAGGTCAGCATCAGAGATGAGAGCTGGTTATCGGAACATTTCGACCCGATCGAATGGATCCACAAGCACACCATGCGTGAAGTAAATGGTAGGAGGTCGATGGACTTTTGAGCTTGATTTCCACATCTCCCTTGGATGCCGCTGACTCTTGGATAATGATGACTATGGCGCTGGGCGTTTGGTTCTCACATGCATCGGGTGGGCAACCGTACGGTTCCCGCCCGGCGCTTCTGGGCAAATACGGCGGCTGGCCGTTTGCAGTGCTACTGCATGGGCGTGCATATCAATGTTTCTTGGACAGCACGCACTGTCTGTGCGGAGGTAGAGATACCGTGCGAATAAACGGAGTGGAGTGTACATAGTAAACGACCTGAACCCGCAACGGCCACGGTAGAAGCACGCTTTTAATCACCCATACAACCACCTAATTGTGACTACTTGAAGTCGCTCACGTTGTCCAGCTCAACAACGTGTTTGAAAGATGAAGGTGCTTTCCCTGCGAGAGGACGTTGGCCCTGAATCTTGCATGAAACCACATGCAGGCGAGCAAACAGTGAAGCAGGTGCGGACCCACGCTCACTTGAATTTTCGATGGCAGTCTACGAAACCAGAGGCACCGTCACAGGGCCGAATGTGCACGTCGGCGACACCTACGTAATGTCACAACAATTGAAGACGCCCCCAGCTAGCACGGCAAAGCCATTGAGAGGCATCCTGAAGAAGTCGCCCCAGCCGCGCTGTAGTACAGACAAGCAGGAGCAACACAACCGCGTCAATTCCGACTCGCGACCGTACCGCTGGGCTGGGTACACAGGCATCAATGGCATTGCTGCCCAGGTTGCTGCGAACCGGTGGAAGCAGAAGCCTCAGAAAGAAGTTTCGCAGGATATAGATGTATGCGAGGCTGCGGTTCGGCGAAGCATTTCGGACAGGGCAGAGGAATCACCGCGAGCGTGTGACGCCGGCTTGTCACGTACGCATCTGAAAGACCACGGCGGACCGGAGTATATCGCGTTCGCTGGCCTCTGTCCGATCGACCATCAACGCTCCTTCAGGCCAGTGAGGACGCGGTGCTGCGCGAGTGTGTTCTGCCAGGAATGCATCATCGACCAGCTGGAGCGCTACGACTCAAACTGTCCGAGCTGTGCACGACCTGTAGCCGCGGATGAGCTGGATGTGCTCGAATTGCAGGCTGTGCCTCAAACAGATCGAAGGAATGGAACCGTCACCGAAGAGTAGATGGATGATCTCACGGAATGTCGAGAAGCCGAGCAAGGAGAGAGGCGGCTGTGGCCAACCGCTTATCCGCGCTTGAAGAGCGTCGCATGGACGAGACGGCTCTGGAGAGATCGTTCGAACGAAGCAAGGAAACACCGCCGGATTGCAGCTCATCGTACAACATGCAGTGAGCAAAGGAAGGCGAGCGTGACGTGGCTATTATGGGGGGCTGAAGACTGAACCGTGGTAAAGGCGTGATTCACATTTTTGCCCGCGTTTCCAAATCCATCATTGATGAGACGCTGGTCCAGGCCCATGATGAGCATAACGTAGATAATTTCAGGGCAACCAACGTCATGACTAGCGTTTTGCAGCCTGCTCGTGTTCATTTCGGGACACATGTGGTAGCATCCTTCTGGTTGGCCGATCGCGCTGCGTATCTCTGCAGCCTCGGATAAAATGAATGGCGGGGTCACAATGCGGCTCACGAACGAACTCGCCCGGGCTATTCATCTGAGGTCACACTGTAATAATCATAGTAATACCGTAAGGCTACTGGACATGCTCGACGTGTGGGCGGTCATCGAAGGCGAGTTTCACTGCCACGGACCTGCACCCCGTGCCACTCGGAATCGCGGTCCCAACCCGGAGCCAGACAGCTTCATTCGGGCTCAGACCTTCATGCTGGAGAAGACCAATCGGGTCTAGTCCACAGCTTGCACCGAAGTGCCCTCAGGGTATATTCTGACCCACAGACGCACAGCTCCTGATCGACCCGTCGACGCCAACTCCTTCCCTCCCGCTGGCACGCTCTCACAGTGGTTGGAGGCAGTTGGCAGGGCATTAAGTTAGACTCGGCCTGGCTGCTAATCTTCGCTGTTGGGCTTCGTCGTGCCTGTGAGGACTTTCTCCCCCGGCACAGCCATTCATTGTTCATCGGACTGTATGACAAGTCCCTCGGCCATTGGTGTCAGGCACGGTGGGCGCGAGCACAACACGTCGACAGCGGCAGTGACACGTTCGACGAGATTAGCCTCCGAGTCCGGTACAGGTACATGTATGAGAGGGTGATGACGGTGTCCTTGGCCCGGCGCAGATAGAGGGCATTGCACGTCCGGTCTTCGGTGCGCCGTCCAGAGGCCCAACGCTGTACAGACGCGGCGGCAGCAATGGAAGTCGGCGTGAGCGCTTCCATGACCGCGGCGCACGCTGGAGTGGTACCGTGGAACGGCGTGCATAGCGTGCAGTCGGCAGGGTCTGCCAACCACGTCGACCAACTACACACGACTCGACGCTCGCAGCGCTCGCCGAATCGCATCAAGTCGAAACCCGCCAACCCGCAAGTGCTGTCGTCCATCATCAGCTCCCTCGACACCCTCGCGCCATTGCCCGACATCCTGCCGAAC
This sequence comes from Pseudocercospora vitis, assembly GCA_026120125.1. Lineage (NCBI taxonomy): Eukaryota > Fungi > Ascomycota > Dothideomycetes > Mycosphaerellales > Mycosphaerellaceae > Pseudocercospora > Pseudocercospora vitis. The sequence goes on from JALRML010000004.1 coordinate 1,262,386, forward strand.
GACCATTTTTCGGAGACGGCCAGCCAGCATTCGCGGGCAGAGTCATCGAGGAGGTCCGTTGCCAGCACTGCATCCATCCACAGAGCCCACACTTCGCCTGGCTTCGGCGTCGAATATGGGGTGGGCTTGGAATTGGACGACATCGAGGGCGTGACCAATGCTGCCCTCCCGCCGACCATCCCAACATCTCGTCCGCCATCGGGACTGTCGCATCGCAGGAAGGAGTCGCTCAACGCGACCAAAGCACCGAGTATCCTACATCCGCCCAGCTCGCGCAAGAGCTCCTTTTCCGCGGCAAGTGCAGACCGCCCCGGGAGCAGCAGGAATAAATTGAGCTCGGAAAGCTGGGTGAGGGGCAGCCAGAACTCGATTGCTGTTGCGCGAGAAAGAGGCCGGACTCCGCGAAAGAACCGACTGCGCCGAGTCGGCTCTCAGCAGAAGTTGAGGTCGCAGGACGAGGATCATCCGATGGATCGGGCACTAGACGAAGGGAAACGCTTGTCTCTCGCGGAACAGATCATCGCCAGAACGCCTGCCAAAGCGCCAACTCCCAAAAACAACAGGTTGTACCTGGACGACGCCACGATCAACCAGGATCCGCCGGCAGATGAGCGTCCCAAGTTCCTGGAAACGAAGTCTGTGGGGGAGCAGAGTGACAAGAGCGACAGCAAGGCGTCCAGGATTTCTTCAGATCGGCAGCTATCGGTATCCGCAACGACATCGTTGAAGAGTCCCAGTCCCATATCTGACTCCATCCCCATGCGCACCTCGTCTTTGCGCCAACCGAGCAGCAGTCCGGCAGGGAAGCGCAAACACAAAAAGTCCAAGCGCAATACTGCAACTTCCAACAAATCCGAAACCATGCCTTACAGGCCTTCCAAGTCAATACCAGATGAGAAATGGGCCGACCTTGGCGACGATGATGACACGGTTCGTCGCATTAAAGAACTTCGTGAGCAGCGCAAATCTCGTCTGCAGGAGTCCACTTCTGCATCTGCTCCCATGAAGGAGACATCGTCGGCGGTCGACGCATCGGATGCACAGCATACCCCAGTTTATGAGCTGTCAGCTCCCTCCGCCAATGACGCTAAGCGAGCGTCCAGAAATCGTACTACAGCCAATCGCAAACCCATAGACCCAACCAAGGCGCATACCACGCTTGGGATCAAGGACGATGAGAAGCGATCTCTAGATCTTACTGGTGCAGCCTTCGCCGGCAGCCGAGCAGTCGTAGACCGTTCGAACCCCGCTCGAAACGAAAAATACTCCTTGGCAGTGAAGAGACCTCAGTCGGAATACTACAGGCCCACCACAGCGCGATCAGCAGACCGCTCACCTGCGCAGCGGCTTTCGTTGGACTACTCCTACGCGCAGGCGGTAGATCTGTTGGGACAGGACGATGCGCAGAAAGCCCTTGGGAGATCAAGCCAGCGACCGGTTCCTCCCAACGATTCATCTCTTGGTCTAGACGGCCTTGATCTGCAGACGCCAGAAAAGCCAACAAATTCGGCGCCAGTCTCCCATTCAAAGTCGAGTTCCAAAAAGAAACGTTCGCCTCAGGACCAGTGGACTGCGCACCACCCCGACTTGCCACTGGCTTTCGACAAGAAGAAGAACCGGCGAAAGTCTATGAGCGATGCTCGTCTTGTGCGTCGGGAAGCCGAGTCGGACTCGCCGCGCCGAGACAGCATTGAGGATGCTGTCCACGAATATTTAGCTGCACCTCGTCTGAATCGCATAGTCAAGCACCCGTTGACTGGTCGAAAGATCGCTTTCTCGGAGATCGGAGATCCAGAGGGCGCTGCAGTGTTCGTGTGCGTGGGGATGGGACTGACACGCTACGTGACCGCCTTCTACGATGAACTCGCCGTGACTTTACGTTTACGACTGATCACCCTGGACCGTCCTGGTGTTGGCGGAAGCGAGCCGTACCCTGCCAATGACAAGACCGGGCCTCTTGGTTGGCCTGAAGACGTGCTTGCCATCTGCCAACATCTCGGGATCGTCAAATTCAGCATTCTGGCCCACTCGGCAGGAGCGATCTACGCACTCGCCACAGCCCTCATTCTCCCGCACCTTGTGAAAGGCAAAGTACACCTCCTAGCACCATGGGTCCCGCCCAGCCAGCTGGAAGCCATCTCCCACCCGACCGCATCGGCACCGCCGGCAAACCCACTGCCTCGCAGTCAGCGGCTATTGCGGGTGCTGCCGACGCCGTTTTTGAAGGCCGCCAATTCATCTTTCATGACAGCCACTTCAGCATCGCTCAAGCCGGCATCAAAACGGAACATCAAAGCTGCCAACAAAGCCTCCCCACGTCGACCAACGAACCCTTCCGAGATGCAGGAACAGAAGCCGGGCAGTCGCGACCGACCGGAATACAACCGTCGCGAATCAATGATGCTCATGGATCAGTTCATGCCCGCGACGAACCCCCTGGATACCTTCCCCATACCAGTCCGGGAGGAAAACGAGCACGACGAGTCACTCAAACGAGGCTCATTGATCCTCTCCGCAACCGCAGGTCCCATGGATCCGGGTTACCAACAAGCTTCCATCGGTCTGAATGCAGCAGAACATACCGAAAAAGAACGTCAGACAGAGTACACCAGCCGCCTCACCCAATTGACGTGGGATCTGGCGACGCGAGACAGCAACCCCGCTACCGATCTTCTGGTCTGCTTAGAACGGAACCGAGATGTCGGTTTCAGGTATACAGATGTGGGAGCACAAGTTGTCATCACGCATGGTAGCGAGGACAAGAGAGTTCCCCTGGCTAACGTCAAGTGGTTAGCCGAGCAGATGAACCGGAGGGCATTGGGCTTGGATAGTATTGGAGCCGCACCGACGGCGAGTGTGACGAGCTGGGAAGATACAGGACGCGGTGGATGTGAAGTGAGAGTGCTTGAGGGCGAGGGGCATGGGTTGATGGCAAGCCCTATCATCATGGGCGACGTGTTGACGGAAATCGCGGGATACTGGGTGGGTCAGGACAAGGGCCATCTGTGATCGATCGAACGAGATGGGGATCTCATGTGTCTGGATTGCTGGAAGGCGGAGGACTTGGCTATTGAGCAAGGCGCTTGGAAGGAATCGATATGCGAAACGCTTGATGGCATGCCCTCGTCCGAGCATGAAATCGGCGGGGCAACGACAGCATAGGTGGGTGGATCCAAATCTCGGGACGCATATGCTTGGGAGGTTTGGCTGCAATTTCGAAGCGCATTTGAGTTGTTGGTGATGATGGCATCGCAAGGCAGGTTACTATTGATGATACCCAGATAGCGCTTTCTTTTTGCGGCGCTTTCGGAGACTCTTTATCACTAATTACGAATCTTCTCGGTTTCACTACCTCTTACTACTCACTTGGTAGTACTCACTACCGTACTCCAGCAACCACGCTTTTTCAATCTTGGAGACGTCTCGTATGAACGTCTTGTTCCCGGCCTCCATGACTTCCGTGAAGATGACCCAATCCGCCTTGCGATTGAACATCAAGCTAGACGGATGAGCGTGCAGAACCGTGCCACCATCAATCGTCCGAAACGTTCCATCCGCTTGCATTTTCGCCGCATGAGCGAAAAATCCACTCGTCAAGCATCGACGGATCGATTCCTCTTTCGCTCTTCCTCCGGCTCGGGAAGTCTCGGGACCACCGCTCACACTGCTCGACGATGCGCCCACGTCGATACCGAATCGTTCGAGGTAACGGCTGAGTTGACCCCGGATGCTGACCGCTCTGAGCATGGACTTGAAGTTCAAGTAATGCTGTTGACACCATTTGGCATCTTTCTTGCCCGTGGAGGCAAACGCCTGATAGACGTTGAGGAGAGTCAGATGGTCGCCTTCTTCGGCGGCGAATTTCCTTCGCGCGGTCTCCTCGGCTTTCTTGAGGTCGTGGGTGAAGAATACATTGCCTTGTAAGCTGACCATGGCCGCGATGGTGAGCATTTCCGGAAGGCACTCGAAGGATTGTGCCGAGAGGAGGCATTTGGCGAGCATGGGTTCGAGTGCGAGCTCGGCCATCCGTGTGCCGAGGGGTTGGGTGAGCTTGGCATAGTCGTCCAGGGCACCGAGGGAGTAGAGGAGTTCCAGAGCGCGGATGATGAGCTCGGAGGGTGGGGGAGTGATGAAGTCGAAGCGTGCGATGTTGTCGACGCCGAGAGCTTTGAGCTGTAGAATGGTCGGTGCTAGGTTCGAGCGTTGGACCTCGGGCACGGTGGCGTCTTCTAAGGAGCTGAATGCAGCTTCGGTGTAGAGTCGATAGCATTTGCCAGGTTTGGTGCGTCCTGCTCGGCCCGCCCTCTGGGTGGCTGATGCCTTTGACACGGGCGTGGCAGTCAATGTCTCGATGCCAGTCATCGGATTGAAGGCTCTGAGCTTCACAAAGCCGGAGTCAATGACATACACAACCCCGTCGATGGTGACGCTAGCTTCTGCGATATTGGTGGAGCAGACAACTTTGCGGGTATTCTCTGGTGCTGGCTCGAACACGTACATCTGCTGCTCAGTACTCAACCCAGCGTAAAGTGGATATGGCAGGATCTTATCCGAATCTTTCGCGAGCGACGGTAATCGGTCGGCAATCATCTCAATCGCTTTCTCGATCTCATCTCTGCCAGTCAAGAAGATCAGAATGTCGCCCTCTGGCTCCGTAGTATCAATGTCGAACACAGTCTTGACGGCACGCTCGAGGTAGTCTTCGCAAGGCTCGGTCAAGTAGTGCGTGTCTACTGGGAACGCTCGACCTTCGATGCTTACCACCCGACCAACATCGTCGATACTGCTTTGCTCCGGACTCTCTGCCTCTTTGCCACTGGCGAAAAAGTTCAGGAATTTCTCAGCGTGAAGGGTGGCAGAACTGACAACTATCCTCAACTCCGGTCTTCGCTTCCGAATCTTCTTCAAGACGCCCAAGAGCACATCGGAGCTTAGACTGCGCTCGTGCGCTTCGTCGACCATGATGACGCTGTATCTAGACAAGAGAGGGTCCACCAAGGCCTCTCTGAGCAGGAGCCCGTCCGTGAGGAATTTTATTCTCGTAGTCGCTGAGGTTACATCTTCAAAACGGATAGAATAGCCAACTTCTTGACCCAGCGGACATCTCATCTCTTCAGCAACCCTTTTGGCGACCGTTGTCGCTGCCACTCGGCGTGGCTAGGATCGACTGTGAGCAGCTGTCAAACACCATATGAAATGGAAACGATGGGTCGTACTTGCTTGAGTCACGGCAACGAGTTTGCCATCATTGCACCAGCCTGCTCCATGCAGATATTGTGGCAGCTGCGTCGTTTTCCCGCTTCCAGTCTGCCCAACCAGAACTGTAACAGGATACTTCTCGATGGTGTAGAGTAAGGCTTCCTTGTGGCGAGCGATTGGCAGAAGCGAGGATGGTCTATGGAGAGCAGGGATGAAAGAATCGAAGTCGGCCATGATCCTGACGTCGAGAAGATATGCGGCTCAGTCCACTGATATGATGTTGATGTTGAAGTTCACATGCATTTTCGGACTAGGTCTGCGGGCGTCGGTTCGTGCCGACACGCCCGGCCCGCTCGATGTGCACCATCAGAAGTGGTGGGAGGGCAGGTCAGAAGTCGTGTGCTGACGCCAAAACCAAGGGCGTCAACAAAGTTGCCTAGTAGGTAGCAACGGGCCTGGAAGTGGAAATGGCTCTATAGTTCCTCCGACTTCAGTGCTTCGAGCCCTCTGATTGGCTGGTCGCGGGCTGCTTTGCAATGGGAGAAGATCGCCGAGCTGATTTGATGTCAGCAGAGGAGTCGTCGCCGAATTCCCTTGGCCTATTGGAATCTTTGGTCGCATTCTTGAGCCAATCGAAGCACGAGCCTCGGTGGTGGACACGCGCCTTACCGGATCCGTGAGCACAATCCCTACTAATTTCGGCTTCGGCTCTCCAGAGATCCCTGAAGACGACAACGACCTCAACAGCAGTTTGCGATCAAACCACCGGAGCATTCTGTGTAACTTTGTACGCCTCATTTTGTCCCCGTTCTTCCTGTTCACCCATTTGTACATATACCACCACATTCATCCTTGTACCGGCTCTCAGTTTCGTCTTACAGTCTCAGCCTCAGGTAGACAGACCATCGACAACAGATTCAGTAACACAGTCGAACGGCCCGTCTCAGCATTTTGTATTTCCAGACCAATCTTCATCACCTCCACTACGATGGCCGATACGCGTAACATCGTGGTCCTTGGCGCCTCACACGGCGGTCTTGGAACTGCCCACTACCTCTGCAAACACGTCTTACCAAAGCTTCAACAATCGAAAGACGCCAGATATGCTCTTCATCTCGTGGATCCCTCAACTCATTTCTGGGTGAGATTGATCCGTGCTCGACAATACCCGCCATCTGAGATCTCTGCTGACCCATGTACTCATTGCGATTCATAGTGGCATATCGCAGCTCCACGCCAAATCGTCTCGGTGAAAGAGCTCACCATCGAGAAGAGCTTCGTGCCCATCATGGATTGCTTCAAACAATACCCGAATCTCCAGGACTCAATCGTATTCACACAAGCTTCGGCCACTGCGCTTGACACCCAGAACCGCAAAGTCACCATCACAAAGGCGGATGGTAGCTCCGAAAGTCTGGATTATTATGCTTTGGTGATCGCAACTGGGGTCAAGACACCTACTCCTCTCACGGGATTCCATGGTGACCACACGGTTTCCGAGCAAGCCCTCGTAGACATGAATGCCAGGCTCGCATCTGCCAAGGACATCGTCATATCTGGTGGAGGCCCGGTCAGCGTTGAGACCGCAGGCGAGATCGCAACCAAGTACGGCAACCAAGCCAAAATCACACTCATCACAGGTGGCGACAAACTCCTGCCCGTGTTTAACAAATCTCGCGCCCAGAAGGCGCAGAAACTTCTGGAGAAGATTGGTGTTGAAGTCGTCTACAACGTCAAAGTCACAGGCCAAAACGATGCTGGAGAAGGCAAGACTGAGGTCCTCCTTGCTAACGGTACGTCTGTGACGTGCGATGTCTACATCCCGGCGTATGGAGTCACTCCCAACACTGAGTGGTTACCTGCGGAGTTGAAGAGTGACAAGGGCTACGTCGCCACCAATGCCGCCACGCTGAGAGTCGACAAGGCTGGTCCAAGAGTCTATGCTGCTGGTGATGTAGCGGGCGTTGATCGAGGAGGTTTGATGGCTATGTACAATACGATCCCGGTCATGGGCTCGAACATGGCTCACGATATATTGACTGAGGCTAAGGCTGGTACTTCGCCGGAGAAACAGTACGCGTTCAAGGAAGCTGAAACACAGTTGGTTCCGGTAAGTCACCAAGTGAGCGTGGCACGATGGAACAGCATCACTGACTTGGAACAGGTTGGCCCAAAGACAGGCGTGGCGGCGGTCAATGGCTGGGGTATGCCTGGCTTCGCTGTGGGCTTCATCAAAGGCAAAGACTACATGATCGGCTTCATGAGTGGTTTCACTGAAGGGAAGAAATTCTAGAACTAGCGGAGTCGGCTCGACATTTGTCGGAAGAAGAACAGCGCCTACTTTGCATTGCATGACATTACTGATACCCAATGGTTTTATAGCTACACTCGATTAATCATAATTCAGCCATTACTCCGTCCATCATTTCTTCCACACCAGCACCATTTCACTCGTAAGTCGTGTCATAATTATGACACCACGCGCTCCCTTCAAACGTTTCTACAAGACAGGGACCTCCGCTTCTTGTGGAATGGCTTCTGCACGCCTCATCTCTCCCAATTCGACACTTGGTAGCCTAGTTCAGTCGATGTCAACGTACATACCCTCCGTGACGTCGTTCAGTGGAATGAGGCAGAACTCATGATCCAGCCGCAATCGAGCTTCCACGATTTCCTCCGCGTGCGCAATGTTCTCTTCGGAAAAGCCCTCCTCCCGCAGACTTCGGTAGTAGCTGGCGATGAGATTCTTACCGACCCCGTCGTTCGCCAGAGCCAACGGCATCGCAGGGTTGGCGCGAAGCACCCAGATCAGAGTGAGAGGAGCCTCACCGGGTTCTAACCCGGGCTGAACGTGCACGCTCAGGATTCTGCCGCTGGGTCTGCGACGCAGCATCAGGGCTTGACTTCCACTCTTGGCGTGGATCTCAACACGCTCTGCCACTTCGGCCGACTTCTGTGCATCCGAACCAGATATCCCGGGCGTCGTTTCGCACAGCGTGAACGGGACTGGAGGCGGAGCTTGTCCATCGAAACTCGCCGCGTCAGCCATCGCGATCGCCAGAACCATGGTGTGCAGGATTTCGCTGAGATCTCGTCGACGTTTCTCATGGTGTACGTAGATATATTGTAGATACGGCACAGCATGGCCACCGCTGAATAATACAGAAAACTGGGCTGCTCCTGCTGCGTGTCCGTTTTGATCTCTGATGCCGACAACTCTGTACGGAGCCAGACCTCGCCTTCGCCCAGCAGCTTCATCATTGAGGCGTGTCACGATCAAGGTGGGCTGCTCGCGTTCCGCCCCGTGGAAGTTGGCGAGATATAGCGCCCGATACAGCTCATCCCACACCGGACCAGAGACCTGCTCGATGAGACTTATGACGGGAAGTGCATTCTTCTGCAGACGATGTACCGGCAAGCGGGATATCGGAGCGATGTTGATTCCTTTGAGATGACCCCGGAGGTATGTGTCGAGCTTCGGGGTCAGTAGTCTTGTCAGATCATCCATCACGGTGAGCGTGGAACTACTTTTCGTCCAACTGCGCTCTGTCGATGTCCTCGACAGGCATGATTTTCCGTCGCAGAATGACATCTGTGAATGCCCTTTCCGAAAGAGCTACTGATGCGACAATATACAACCGCACGCTGCAATATTCTTCCGGGTTGGGTCTTTCGTCAACCTGAACCATCGGGTATACAACGAATAGAAAATGGACGCGAGACAGATCGAAGGGAAATTCTATACAATCGTTCGCGAGGTTGAACATCATGACATTCAAAAGCTGCTCAGGGACGACAGATTCGTGGCTAAGGGCAGTGAGGCAGCTTTGAGTTCCAAAGTGTCTCGTAGCTAGAAACAGTCATTTCAGCCTTTACTCTGTCTCTCCCCCCATTATTTCAACATGTCTCTATTGATACTCAGGCAGTCCGGTAATTACGCCCTCTCTTTCCAGCGGCGTCTGCCTCTTTTCTCCCACTCCAACGCAGGCGGCAACTTCACCGCGGGATGGACGTCCTTCTGCGCCGTTCGCCATGCGGTGCTTGCCACACGGACGGCGTGTGATCCAATGCTCTGGCTGCCGTTGTATGAGATGACCGGCGGCAGTAGCTTTGACGCTCGCCCCGGCTGTCGGCGGTGCAGCGTGTGACGGCGTGGCAGTTCCGCGTCGAGGAGAGCTACCGAATAGGAGCTCCTGTGCGGGGAGAGGTGCGTTTGACAGCTCGGCGGAGACCGTCCACGTCTTCCGCAGGTTGTCATACATGTATTCAATTGCAGGTTGGAACGACCGATGGCTCGACTCGTGGTGGATGCTTGCTGTCGTAGAAATGCCCGCGTGGTAGAAAGGAGCACCCATACATGTATTTAGGTTGTCGGTATGTGGGCCGACGGTTTCACGACGGGAATCCCTGCGTCCCAAACCCCCCCTGCGGTAAACAAAGCCGGGGCAGCGACTGCTCCGCGTGAACTTGCAGACTCCAGCAGAGCATCGTGCCTACTGTACCTGCGCGAACCACACCGCTGCTCCCACCTACACGGCCGCAGAACGCGCTCACGACTGCAGCGATTGTCTCGCATTGCATCTTGCCCAGCCGATTCGAGCGGTGTGATACAACGACACCATGGCTAACAAGGCAGGCCTGTACCTGAACTTCATACAGTCGCCCAGCACTGGCGTACTGGCGAGCGATGCATGCATCAACTACATCACCACCACCACCACCATCAACGAGCCGACCGCCATCCTGAAGCATCTGGCAGCCCAGGGCAAACAGGTCGAGAAGAAGGTGGAGAAGGTCATCTATACCATCGAAGGCGACAATGGCTGCTGTCTGGAGACGCTCACCACGCTCCAGTTCCGCACGGGAGGGGGCGCCTACCTCCCCGGCATGGACTCCAACATGCTGGACGAGCGTCAAGTCACCTTTCCGTTGACGCACGTGGTCACTTACAAAGACGACAAGATCCAGCAGATCCGTCTCTACTGGGACCAGGGCACACTCCTGAAGCAGGTCGAGGCCATTGGCAAGACCGGCCGCAATTGGCCCATTCGAGAGGGGAAGGCGCAGGTCGACACCGTATCTGCGAGCGTCAAATCTGGCATTCAGGGAGGAGGAAGCGCCGGGAAGGAGCCCTTGGGTGTACGCAACGCCAACGAGGTCGTCATTCGCGATCACCACAAGCGAGATAGCGTCTCCGTGACTCGCGACCCCCACGCCAGTCTCGCATTGTTTGCTGAGCGCGACGTCAACGAGGATGGACCTTCCTACAAGGGCCCCAGCTACGAGCCTGTGAAGTCTGCCAAGCCAGTCCCACGCGACTTGGGCGAGCTCTTCACCAACGAGCATAGTGCCAGAGACACTCCGCGGAGTCAGTCGCCGCACAAGAAGGATGGCACCGTGCTCAAGGCCGGCGCAGGCCGTAATCATCAGAGCAACCGCCTGTTCGATGAAACCGAGGACCCGGAGCCGCCGCGTTCACCCGAGCGCAAGAAGACCTACAGTCAAAAGTATGAGCATTTCGCTTTTGGAAATGGTGAAGACGCACCCAAGGAGAACCGTCCCATGAGCAAGAACAAGCAGAGCCAACACGATGCGACTTTCAGCTTCGAGGACTTCCACACCCCACCGAAGCACATTGAAAAGAATCGCCCTGATTACGAACGTCATTGGGGTGCCGGTGTGGACGAGGTGAGTTGCTTTGGTCGATAATGGTGCGGATGCATGGTGTGACTGACCTTGCGCAGAGTGATCCCGAGTCTCCCCCAAAGCGCCCAGTGGTCCACCAACCACGAAAGGATGCCGAGCCACACTGGGAAACCACACACGAGACATCTCCAGCGCCAGCGAAACTCTCGCTCCAGCGACAAAAGGGTCTTGGTCTTTACGGCGATCCATTGCACAAGGATGAGCGAGTGCCACAGAAGCCGAACGTGAACAATGCTCGCCGCGGTGACGACTTTGGCCAGCATTACGAGATCAGTGACAAGTCTCCGGCTGGTCCGAAGCCAGCTCAGAAGAAGGGTACTGCTCGTTCGGACATGGACAGCCATTGGAGCTTTGACAGCCCAGCTATGGTAGAGAAGAAGATATACAAGACTGCAGGTGATGGCATGGGATCACGCGCAGGACGCCGCGAGTGGGGCATCGGGGATGGTGAGATACGACCATGAGTCCTGCCTCAAGATCCTGCACTGATACATATCTAATAGAGAGTGACCCGGAAGTTGACGCTGATGTGAGACCCAGTGCCAGATCCCGGCGCGCCCAAGCTGAAACGGCAGCGGGAGCCGAGCTCGACTTCTAAAGAATTGCCCGATGGAACTCAGGCTTCACAGCGCCCAAGAGCAGCCTCTCCGACCAAGCGCGCCTGCATCGACGAGCTTCCGACAGATGATGCTGGCTGCGGCGCCACTGATCCTGAGCAACAGCCTGAGCCGGCCTCTGAAGACGAGATAGATGTCAGCGCCAAAGAACGAGTTCGTCGATGAGTGCTTAGGATAATACACAACTGTTTGAGAAAGAGCTATTCTCCAAGGCTGGATTGATTTGTTTGATACCCTGTTGGCATGCTTAACCATTTTGCAGCACGCCTGGCAGGAATGAATGGTTTGCAGACCTAAGAGTTGTTTAATGATAGCTTTTGAGAGATGAACTTGCTACACAGCCAATAAAGGACTGTTTGGTCTCCTTAGAGTGCAATTGCCTGACGTCGATTGTTCACATTTCAGGGATTTCGAGGACGGAGACATTCTACTTTCGAGACTCGTCGAGCAGGTTGGGAGATGCTTGATATCTTGATTTCCTACCTTCGAGAAGGTATGTTTACAGCATGTTAGCTTTTCCGTACCTCTAACTATCGTTACAGGTATATCCGGCGTTGACGATGTCTCGAAGCATCAGTGACGCTGGGCGCGGACGTAAGACAAACGTAAATGTACTCGAAATACCGTTCCCCACGTGCCTGGTGAATCTTACCGAGCTTATCTTTCACCCGGCGGCCACCAACGCAAGTCGATCTCTTTCGCTTCGAATTACCAGAAACCGTTACATCTCTGGCCAGGATATGATTAGCCTACCTCCAACACTGACGCGACGGGGCAAAGAAGCAGCACTCGACCAGAACCAAGCCCTCGCCCCGTCAAATTATTCTTCAATGGTGGGAGAGCGCAGGTATCCCGGGCATGTCAAGGCTCAAGATGCTACTTGCGGTCTCGCGCCAACCAACAACCCTGCCGTTGCGGCTGCGAACCACATGGCTTTGATCCACGAGCCGTGGACGGATAGATAAGGTAGGCCGGCGACTAGCATTGGAACGTCCAACACGTCTGATCATTGTTCACTGCTTCGACTGCCCTCTTCCACATTGTGTCCCAAACCTCAAAGGCAGCTCCGGAAGCCGCTGCAGTATCCAGTTCTACGTATGAACTGTGGCTCTGACGTCCACTGAAGCGTGCGTCCGGCTCTCCCTAGCTGTACCAGCCAGTTGTACAACACAATGGCGACGCCCGCCGAGAAACGCAATGCCAGCATAACATCTACCGGGACCCGCAAACGCAGCGTTGCCGAAGAGCCTGTCACATCCGTGCTGAAAGGCGGCGATATCCCCATCAACGACTCCGGTGTCGAGTGGTCCGAAGACGAAGAAGTCCTCGCCGCCTTGGGCTACAAGCCAGAGTTCAAGCGCGAATTCTCACGTGAGTCGGATGGATACTCGCCATAATCCGTGCGTGGGACATTTGCTGACCACATACCCCATCACGATTAGTATGGACGACCTTCTGCGTATCCTTTGCCGTCCTCGGCCTCCTCCCATCGTTCGCAAGCACCCTCTACTACGGCATGGGTTATGCGGGCACAGCAGGCATGACTTGGGGTTGGCTCGTCGCTATGATTGGCATCCAGAGCGTCGCGGCCAGTATGGCGGAACTTTGCTCTAGCATGCCGACATCTGGCGGACTGTATTATGCTGCCGCCGTGCTTGCGCCTCCGGGCTGGGGACCTCTCGCTGCGTGGATCACAGGCTGGAGTAGTTGGCTCGGACAGGTGACCGGTGCTCCCAGTGTCAATTACGGTACCGCGGCGATGATCTTAGCGGCGGCGAGCATCCAGAATCCGTCTTACGTGCCGAACAATTATCAGACTTTCTTGTTGACGGTGTTCCTCATGCTGGTGCATTCGGTGATGGCTTCTGCGCCTACGAGGTGGATCGCGAGGATCAATAGTGCGGGTTCGACCTTCAATATCTTTGCGCTCGTGGTGGTCATCATTTTGATCCCGGCTGCGACGAATCGGGAGGAACAGGGCCTTCCGAGATTCACGCCGAGCAGTGAGGTTTGGGGCGACATCTACCAGGGCACAGATTACCCTTCCGGTGTCAGTGTGCTGATGAGCTTCATCGGAGTCATCTGGACAATGTCGGGATACGATAGTCCATTTCACTTGGCGGAGGAATGCTCTAATGCCAACATCGCCTCTCCGCGAGCCATCTTTCTCACGTCCGCAGTCGGGGGTACAGCGGGTTGGTTCCTCCAGCTCGTTGTCGCGTACACGGTGGTATCGATCCCCGACGCGTTAGATTCCGATCTCGGACAACCCTTCGCCGCATATCTCATCCAAGTCCTCCCTCAAAAGGCCGTCCTCGCCGTCTTGGGTTTGACCATCATTGCCGGCTTTGCGATGGGCCAAGGCTGCATGATCGCGGCATCTCGCGTCACCTTCGCATACGCACGGGATGACTGCTTCCCGCTCAGCAGAATCTGGAAACATGTGAACACCAGAACGCAAACCCCCGTCAACGCAGTCTGGATGAACTGCGCTATCGGGTGCTGTCTACTCCTGCTCATATTCGGTGGTTCGACGACCATTGGAGCCATTTTCTCGATCGGTGCCTGCGCGGCTTTCGTCGCATTCACGACACCAATCTTCATTCGTGTCTTCTTCGTCGGGAACCGCTTCAGACCAGGACCATGGAATTTAGGACGCTTCTCCATCCCCATCGGCGCGACTGCATCAGGCTTCGTCGCATTGATGGTACCAATCCTCTGCCTCCCCTCGACCACGGGTAGTGATTTGACTCCTGATGGGATGAACTGGACCGCGGTGGTGTATGGCGGACCGATGTTCCTGGTTATGATCTGGTGGGTAGTGTCGGCGCGGAAATGGTTCAAAGGTCCGAAAGTCAACCTCGATCATCTCATGCACGGAAGAGAAGATCAGGCTGAAGTCATCCAGGGTGAGACACCCAGTGAGGGCAGTGAGAGCACAGGTGGGCACCCTGCAGAATCGCCGAAGGGACAGCAGGCGGGTGATGTCAAGGAAATTGGATTGTAAGGCAAATGTCTGAAACAGAATTTAGCTTGGGCTGGAGAAAAGCGTGCGTCTACCAACTATGACATTATTCCCTTCTCCATTGCACTGGTTCGGGAATTCAGAGAAGAGGGTTCCCAACGTCAGTAATAGCTGTTACTGGTCGCACTCCGCCCATAATCGCCTGCCGTGCCGGGAAACGCACCAACAGGTTCGCTACCCCGACCAAAGGGTTCCTCATCACCACTGTCGGCCTCTTCGCCGCGGAACGCTTTTTCCTCTGGTGCCGGCGGTGCTCTCATGTTCATGAGGGTCGACGCATCAAGTGAGGGAGGGCTGTAAGGTTGGACGGTATGATACTCCCGGCCAGAAGGCATGCTTGCGAGAAGAGGTTGGAATGGTGGCACCAATTGCACGTTCATGGTGCTGTTCTCCTTGTCCCACTTGGCTTCGAGCATCTCGACCACGCGGGCTTCCTCAAGCTTGCCAGCATCCATTCCCCACTCACCCCCTTTCTCGACTTTCTTATCTTCACGCCGTTCTTGCCAGCTTTGCTTCAAGCCTTTGAGCCCTTTTCGCCTGCCGTCTTCCACATCAAGCGCGAGGCCTAATTCCTTCTTCGCCCCTCGCAGCCATGCCAACCCCTCACCCGTCTTTCCTGATAGTTCTGCGTCGATTGCCAGGAAGCGAGCTGCTTTGCCTCGGGCCGTGCGACGCAGGTCTTCGGCATATTTCACCAGATCGCTGTCCACTTTGCCCGCGCCACTCGTCGCGAGCAGGCCAACAGCACTGCTCGCATGTTCTGCTGCAGCCAGACAGAGTCTTGCAAATAGATGCGCCCGGACTTTGGGGATGGAGGGTGCCTTGAACATCCAGTCTGTGTTGCTCTCGTTCCTATTGTCCGCCACAGAAGCAACGTACGGGTCATCTTTGGCCACCACGACGATGGTTGCTTCAGCTAGAGCAAGTGATGCAAGTGCTGAAATCGTCGAGGGCTGAATGTCCACAGGACCGTCTGAGGCAGCGGATATGGAGGGCAGTGAAAGGAGGTACAAATGGATACTATGTGCTTCCAGCAAATGCTTCATGGCCGTCGAGATTGCTGAAGTACGCTGTTCTGCTGTCAACACAACCGAGCCGTACAGGGTCCGAAGCTGTGAGCGTGCCAGGAGGGATTGTACATAAGCCAAGGATGAGAGAGTGAATGCAATCTCGTGATGCAAACCCGTCAGCTTTGGTCGAGCATTCTCTCGACCTGGGAGTCTGGCTGAAAGTGTACTTCGCCATTCAATCTCGAGTGGCTTCTTGACTTCCACATCCAGTTTCTCCGGGCCGATATCACGGTAGCCAGTGCCAGTGTTCAGGGCCAACAGGTATGGCAGGTAGGCATCGAGTGCATCTTGGACCGTTGGCAGATGGGAAGCTCTGGCTGGCGGGGAGAGCCGCTTGTGCTTCTTGAGTGCATCTTTCAAGATGCTGCGCTTGGTGGTCGCGCACAGCGGCAGCGACGGATGTGTCACACTATCAAAGAAGTCGGAAAGGAGAACTGAGCTTGTTGTTGGGAGCTCAAATGGGTAAACCATGATTGTAATGGTTGGAGGAACGGAGCTGACCGACTAGAATAAAGGAGCGGAAGTCGGTCGCAGCAGCTGTGCTTGGCAGTGAGAAAGCAGACACGGGTAGTTCTATGGCTTCCATGATAACGGCGACCCGATGGTCGTGCTAGGCCAGACCCGGGATAATGAACACATATCCACCCCCGGCCGCATCAGATGTTCTTCGACGATGGAAAGAATTCGCGCCGAGCCGGCTCCGTGGTCACAGCATTCACTTTCCTGTTGAGGCCCAGCGCTGTGAAGTGAGTCTTGTACATAACTCATGCTTGACAGGGCTTGTGCTGCAGCTATTGTTCCGGACTGTACTCAAGCCACATCGCCGACAGAGAGGTGGGAGAATGCATGCATGCATCGCTTTACAGTCATAATTAAGCATTTAGATAAAAGCGTCTCAGCTTCTAGCTCCGTTGTGATACACGAACGGATCTATGCCCATGTCTTTGCTTGGCTTCGCATAGTGCCCTCTCCTCGGACTTGAGCTCTGGCTCTGGCCCTCGGCCTTCTCCTGGTCCAGCAAGGGAGAATAACCCGCAAGTCTCATGCTCTTGAAGCTTCCCCTTCTTTTCTGCCACCGAAAGACCAACACCACGAGCACAATACTGGTTACAGCGCCTAAGAGAAAGATGGCCATTGAGTAGCCCGCGAGCGCACCTGCGGAAGCTGCATACACGTTCCCGTAAGATCGGTCTTTGTCGAGCTCCTGCATCCAGAGGAGTTCGTCGGCTACTGCTCCACTCAGATCCTGAGATCCAGGTCCAATGGTCTTGACGATATCTGATGTGGCAAGGACTCCGCCGTATTTATCGATTGCTTCTGCGACAACATAGCTTGCGTAGCCATCCCAGACGATAGCAGTCTCGAAACCCGTCTTCTTCTTCTCGAAAATTGGAATCATCGGAGATCCTTGCTCGGTCGTCTTGTACAGCTTCCAGTGATCGATCTCCGTCGCACCGTTCTGACTCACGTGGACCATGGTCACAGTCGAGTTTCGAATACCACTGGCGTAAGCTGCGGAGTGGACTGCCGGTGGCTCTGCTGGCTTTCCAACGAAAGGGAATTTGTAGGACCGATATGATCCGAGCCATTCCGTGGCAAGTCGAGCTTCCATCACCATCCGGCCATCAGGAGTGTGCTCGCTCTGTGTGGCTTGCTCGGACCAACCGATGAAGATGTTCTTGTTGTCAAGGACCTGATAGCTCCCACGACGAGGGGCAAAATGACCGTGACCATAGGGATGATCGATCTCTGATACAACGCGGGCCACTTTCGGCTCCGCACCAATCTCTAGAGCAAGGACCATGCCACGGGAGTTATTGCTGGTAGGTGCCCTGTGATCTTGACCATTGGCATTGTCCAGCAGAGATATGAACTCGTGAGTTCCATTGAATCCACGAAACCTCACGTTGTGCTGTCTGCCGAATCTCACAGGCGGTTCGCCCATATCGAAATCGTTGGAGGGTCCCCCAAGGCCTTGGAGCCTCCATAGAATCCGGCCGTCATCTTTGGACACTTTGTAGATGGTATCGGTATGCCTCCCAGACACGAAATAATCGCCATTCTGGTCTCTGTCCACAGAATTGGCATGGCTAATGAATGTCAGCATCCAGACCAAGGCAAGCGCCACTACGAGCCAGCTTACAGAAAGTCCCATGCCCAACTGCTACATTGGCCCTTTAGACCCCCATCTTTGTCAAATTTTGAGCTTTCTTTCAGACTGACATGGTCAAAAGACGACCAGTTAAAGACTGACTCCCACGTAGAAGTGTCCAGAACCTTGAAGCCACTAAACATGACGGTACAATTCTTCTCCCATTCCACGTCGTGCAATTGCTCCGGTGTTGCATGTCTTCGATCCTCATCCATGACGATAGCCTCGGAGCCATCTTCGATGAAATAGAACTCATGTGAATTGAAGTCCTGACCCAGGGTACCGACATCCACTTTCTTCTGCAGTTGGTAAGTGTTGTCCAGGATATATCCATCACCCGCTCTTTGCACCAGCCAAGTCAACATGTCCTGGCCTCTGACATGGCTCATGCGGAAATCGATTGCATCCCAGCCGCCGCCGACATTGACACCACTCCATACCAGCTCTCCACTTCCATCGTAAATGTGAGGCCCAACCCAGCCGTTTGCACGATTTTTCTGGTCAATTTCTTCGAAGGGAGCGACGAACCAGTAGCCTGGAGTAACTGATTGCTCGTCTGTCACGTTGACGATCCATTTGGGTGCCTTGAGGTCGGGTCGCTGGAGGAAGCTCAAGTTAGTGCAGGTTTCGTCATGACCAGCCCGAGATCTGGGTGCATACCGTTACAAACTTAAACAGCCCATCATCGTTATCGTGTGTGCGGTCGATGCTCTCCTCTCCGGCATACGCAAATAATGGAAAATACAGCAGCGTTGGTAATACGAGCAAGCGTTTCAGCCAGGTAGCGCCGGTCATGCTGGCTCGAGGTAATGAAGGTTCACGAAACTGATTCAACGAGAGGACGCCACTTTAAAGAGGTATGCGGCTAATGGTAAGAAAATGTGCAGGTATTATGGTCCAAAAAGAATGTACGTGAACGAGAGAATGGCGGTTACTCAGTCCTAAGGACGTTGCATGACAGGAAGAATCGCAGCTGCGAAAGGAAGATCAATCGAAGCACAGGATGACGGCGGGCACAAATAGCCAGAACATGGCGCGTACCACCGGACGGCGGCGGCCTGTATGCGAGGTACCATCCAAGCTATGCTCTTTGCGAGTAGACGCCAGAGGGATAGGAGGCAGGATTTGTGCCATGTGGTAAAGGAAGAGTACTAGCCCACAGCCACTGGCCTTGCCAAGTCCAGGTGGCTAAGCGGAAGACGAATCAGAAGGGAGAGTGAACGAATCCCTCGAGTTCATACGGGAGGTCCTGACTGCGTTTGTGTGCCGATGCCCGAATAATGGAGGCTGATCAGGGTTTCGTTTCAGCATACGGAGGTGGTGCATGGCTGTTCATCGCAGTCGAAGAATGAACGGAATTACCAGATAAAGAAGTCGAAGCTGTGGGATACACAAACACAGCAAAGAACAGCCCTCGAGCACGACCCCCTGAGAAGTGAGGGGCCACCTGACTGGTTGATCCGACTTCTCGGCGAAAAGCCTCTCGGGTCTATTCTATATGTGGACTGTGCCTTGCAGTGGGCTGAACTCTGATGATTTTCACGCGGAACCCTAACAAGTTGTCTTCTACCTCTACATAATGCCGTGTTGAATCGTAAGACTTCGCATGGTATGGAAAGTTCATAGCAGTGTTTGGTTGCATTCAGCTCATCAGCAGGGCGCATCACCAGAGCCTTCTCAGTTCTAATAAGGAAGGTGTGCTGTTCCGCATCCACCATCCTGCAAACTCCTGAACACCATTGCCACGCCGGAAATGCCTTGCCGAATGGCTCGTTGGACTCGAACAAGCAGGATCCGTGGCGCTCTACCACCGTATAGTCTTCTCTATCTGTTCCTCCACTCCCACCGAAACGTGATTCATGCATCGGGTTCTTCTGGCAGACTGTCATATGAACAGGAGCGCGACTCTCCTGGAGCGTCACGCCCTTCCGGCGAGCAGTGCTGCAAATAGACCAACAACATTGCTTCGACACTCTCACAGTCTGGCTGGTCTCAGATAACACATCAAGGGAATTTTCTCCCATAGCGAAAAGATCCTTTGCTCCTCCCATTTGTCGGACTCACTACATAATTCCAGGTCGAAGTTCAGGAGCGTGGTTCCCAAAATCAATCGCATTTCGTGCCACGCCAGGTTCTTTCCGATGCAATTCCGCGGCCCTACGCTGAAGGGCTCGAGCGAGTCGAGATGATCGCCGGCAAACTCAGGATCGCCCAACCAACGTTCGGGATGGAACTCATATGGCTTGCGCCAGTGCTTGGAGCTTCTATACGTAGCGAACTGATGAATGCCGGCGACAGTGTTTTCAGACACGAATTCGCCGCCGAGGGTCGCGCCGCCCTTGGGGACTCTGCGTGGTAGTTGGGTAGGAACTGGTGGATACATGCGTAAGCCTTCCTGGAGAACTGCATGCAGGTACTTGAGATGGGCCAGTGACTCAAGAGTCACATCCTTCTGGCTTGAGTGGGCTTGTCGGATCTCTGCCGTAAGCTTTGCCATGTACTCCGGGTTCTTCAAAAGATGGTAGGTGACTCCCGACAACGCGGTGGCCGTGGTCTCGGTGCCTGCTATCATGAACAAGGAAGCGAGAGAATGCTGTTCGTCGACCGTCAGACCATCTGGACCTTTGCTCTTCTCCAGGATCTTGCTCCATAAGTCCGGTTCCTGTGGCACCTTCGCCAAACGTCGATCCACTCTTTCTTTGGAGTAGTTCCAGTGCTCGGCCGCCTTCTGTCGGAACTTCTGGTTGTTGATGAGGAACTTTTGGATCAACCAATCGCCAGTCTGGACGTCATTACAAGGTCAGACAATGCAAGATACTGTGCGGTGGCATTCTACTACCTCTGATATCATTCGAATTGCGCGTAGGCGGGCGCTATGCTTGATTCCAAGGAAGATAGCTTTGACCCAGCTGGAATATTCGCCATTCTCAAGCATACCCAGGCTTTCGTTGAAGGTGAGGTCGCCCATGATATCGAACGTGGTCTGGCGAGGAACAGATGAAAGGTTAGCAAAATCCTCCGACCTTTTCCGCATTGCATCCTTACACAGTTGTAGAACTTCAACATATCAGCCTTGTTCCCCGCGACAGCCTTCTCCGACATCTTGGTCTTCATTGTCGTGATCCATTTCATCAACATGGGCTCCAGCTCTCGCAAAGTCCTGTCGGCGAACGCGTGAGAAACCAGCTTTCTCTGACGGGAGTGGGTGGCGTCATCTGCAGTCTGGAGGTGAAGCAAGTTCGTTAGCAGATTGCCTGACACCAAATGATCGAGGACACCAAGATATTGAATCCGGAATTGAGCAGATGTCCTGGTCAAGAGGAGGGGGCATTCGTACAAGCAGATCGGCAACCCCATTCAAGCTGCAACTTATGAGCAATAACCCATGGATATCTGGATGGGTTGTCTGCTTACGGTTGGCCATAGAAGAATGGATCCTTGTAGACATTTTTATTGAAGCCGTGAAAGTCTTTCCAAGCCTGCGCATCGCCGAGGTATGAAAGCTGAGTGGGCGAAATGCGGACAATGGGACCATACTTCTCATGAAGTTGTGGTATATCGATCGTTTCCGTCCCCTGGAAGACGGTCCGGACATGTGGCAGGACGGACAACGCACGCAGCCTTGGGCCTGGAAATCGACTCAGAGGCCCGAAGTAAGCGACGTAGACGGCGTGGGCGACGTGGTAAAGGATGTACAGGGCGGTAAAGTAGAGAGCCAAGGTCAGAGGGCTCTCAGGCAGGGCCCGACCGAGGCTGGCGACGTGGTAGGTGGCCATGAGTGTGTGCTATGCGGGAGCGTCGTGGAGCAGTTGAGCGTTTTCTTCTTCTTCTTCTTCTTCTACTACTACTACTACTTCTTCTTCTACTTCTACTACTCGTACCGACATATATAATTGTACATTCAGCATAAATACCACTCGGCACCACGATATCCTTTCCCGATATACGTTAATAAGAGTAGCCTAAGCTGATTCGATGCGCCCACTCACTAAACCCACTCGACTTGTTTGAAGATCAGCTTGGCAATCCCGCACTTCCATGTCGCTGTACGTCAACGCGGGCGCGGACGTGAACTTTTTGACTTTCTCCGGCCATGCTCCCGGTATGTTGTACATCTCGTGGAGGGCGATAATGCACAAAACTACACATATGTACAGGTACATGTACTGTCCATCTAGAATTAGCTCTTCCCGTCTCCAACGTGGAGCAACACGCGGCAAGCACGCACGGCGCCGGGACTTCATCCTTTCTCGACCTCCGTTCACCATGTTGACAAGTCTGCCATGCCAGCAAGTCTACGCACGACCGTGCCAGCCGGAGCTCACGCTACCCCGTTGCTCACCCTCCCGACGTAATGACAGCGAATCGCTTCCCTGTTCGAGTTACGAATACGAAAGCTTCGGAGGACCCTTCTGATCCTGTCACCCCATCTACCATACCACCCTACATACAGTACGACACTTCTTGTTTCACATGCTCGCCGATGATGCCCGGGGTCCCTGGAATCAACCATGGACGTGGCCAGATGTGCAGACGATAAGGGCAAGGACAAGGACCTTCCGGGACGGACGGATGCATCCGCTTCGCCTCTAGAGCGTACAGTACTGTACACGAGGGCTTGGCTATGTAGTCGACATCATACAGTAGAGTATTAGATAGAAGCTGCGCCTTGCTTCCGGTCGTGTTAGCGGCAACGGTCCCAGCAAGCGGAGCATTTCACTTGACTCTCTCTCCGTTGCCGTGGCACCTTGTCGGTTGGGCGAATGTATAGCCGTCCCATCTGCGCGCTCTCATGTGCAGCATGGGACGGCGGAAGTGGACCTGCTTACAACTAGAGCTACATGGCCAACGTCATACCTTGGAACCCCAACAACTGTGAATCTAGATTGCGGTGGTCTGGTAGCCTCATGAGGGCTCGTGACGGAGACCGCTTGGGCCGATAAGATGGTGGATCGAACATATACCACTCTCGTGATAGTGGCCTTGGGTTGGTTCTGAGCCGGGAGCTTATTATAGGGTAGATAAGCTTAATAACCCCCTCCTATGTTTATGGGGAACTTTGGAGTACTATGTCTCTCCCTCGGTCTACTTCCTCGCTCTTGCCATAGTAAAGAACAGAGAGTTGACCTCTGGATTGATAGCACATGAAGAAAGCCGGTGCCGCTGATAGATCTTTGCCGGATCACGTGTACGTACCCCATGCTGTTCGCGTTGGACACGGCTCGAGCCACTGGCGAACATCAATAAACCAAGACAGACGCAAAAAAGCACCGCTGGTCATCTCCAGTGATGAGATGTGTGACAGGAAGCTCCTGGCTTATACTCTGATTAAGCTGCGACGATCCAGCACGGATCAGTTCATGAAGTAGACATTATGATGTCTCGCAGCGACTATGAGTGGGTATCGGTCAATACTAATAGACTGCTGGTGGTTTCGATGACCCGTTGCCTGGTACTGAACCCGCACCTGAGCCTGAGCCAGAGCCAGTACCGCCGTTGCCGCCATTCACTGGGCAGACGTAGTTGGTTGGTCCAAAAGTCGAAAGTCTGGCATAAGCTGGTCGCACTCACAGTTAGCCGGGATTCTGTACAGACGAGTAGGTATATGACTTACGCTTGATCGGTGGCTCGACAAGCAGCTTGGGCGAGTAGAGGAGGAAAGACACTGCGGCGGTCGAGATTGTCTGCTCTGTCAGAAGGAAGTCTGCCAGGTCCAGACCAGGAGTCAAGTATGTCGAGCAGATGCGCGGCAGCTGGTTTCGGATCCGTGAGACCTGTCCTGGTCCAGGGTTGCTGAGAGCATCCAGGAACAGCGCATATCCCAACGGGTTGTACAAGGTGCCTTCGTGCGTGTAGAACGACCCCGCAGGCTGCAGCGGGCAGACTTTCTGAACCTCGCTGTTTGATACCCCGACGCGTCTTGCGTAATCGAGCAGGAACCCAGAGGCACCGGTGCCTTGTTGCGGCTCGACGATCTCATCGAAAAAGCCAGAGTAAATGTTAGTGGTTGGCACGTACGCCGAATCACCAGTGTTGGCCCTCAAAGTGTTGACAAAGTTCGAGGTGTATTGTTGCTGTAGGTATGCTGGTGGTAAAGGAATGCCAGGAGTTGCCGCGAAATTGGCGATGATCGTTCCATGGTAATCAGGAGAGAATGCGATCAGATCGGTAACTCTGCACCTTGTAGATGGCCAGTACTTGAAGGCCCATTGACTGTTGATGGAGCCTTGCGACCATGCTGCGACAGCTACTTGACGCTTGTTGCTGATGCCATAGATATAGTTGATAGCATATGCAACGTACTCAGAATTGATCTGGACGTCTCCGTTCTGGTAGCCCGGGATGTTCAGCCAGACAGGGTCAGCGACCCGACTTTGCTTAAGCAGAGGAATATAATTGCCGATGAAGGTGGTATAACCTGTATCTCCGGTCCCAGGCACGAGGATGATGGGCTGTGGTGCTCCTTGGGCACCATATTGAAACTCCGGCGGGATGTAGATGGCTGCACGCAACTTCTCTTCCGGAATAGAATATGGTGCATCTCTTGAACTGGCTCTGGGGTATGCAGGTGGGTTCGGGTTTCTTGGATTGTTGTTGTTCATGCTGTTGGGTCCATCAACGAACCCTTCCACGAAATCAATGAGGTCCTCGACATTGTCGGTAGTCAAACCAGCAGCAACAAGCTGCGCAGCAGTATTGACAATGTCAGTGGCGAGATTCGTTGGGGTTGGCTCTGCAGCAAAAATTTGAGACAACGTCTGGCGAGCTTCTTCAGCCGAGCCTGGAGCATAGGTGGCCGCGACGAGTCGAAAATCTGTGAGAATCCTGTCGATGACGTTATTCGTCGGCGTAGCCTTGAGAGCGCTGATCTGCGCTTCGATGCTGTGTAGAGCATCACCAACTATGCGTTCTCCATCGATGGGCTCATCGGTAGGCGTTGGAGCGGCCAGCGAAAGTCCAACGAGAGAGCCAACGAGGCCAATGAACGCCGTTGATCGCATGACAGCGTACGGAATGGGAATTAACGAGAGACAGAAACGAACGACAGTAACGCGTACAACAACCAACAAAGCGCAAACGACGGGAAAGAGGAGGCATGGCAGTCGGAATAGGTTGGAAAGGACTCCATCGATACTCGAGTAAGCAGTCTGCTAGCACTCGACGGCGGAAAAGCTTGTTGTGTATAGACATCAAAGTCGCATGTTAGTTCGGGAAATATGTTGCGCTACGTTTCGGCTCACCCGCGCCACATGTATTCATTCAAGGACGAGTCCTTTGAGCACGGTGTTGAAGCTGGCGAAAGGAGAAGGTCGGGAGGATCGAAGGCGGCGCGGGTGTCTCCGATGTGGCAGTCGGGAGGATTGAAGCTTCGCAGCTCGCAATATCACAGCTATTTGTGTGCATGGGCACTTACAGTATCGGCAAGGCGTGAAGATCCACAACCCGCCTCCGAAATTACTATAGGTGGTGTCTGATCTCACCTTGACGCTCACATCTTCTCTCAGTGAGGGAAGCCAGCGAACATCTACTACAGTACACGTAGAGGCTCTCTTCTCGCGATGATCTCGATGGATATACAACAGTTTCAATAAATGCAAATAAGCTTTATATGACATTGTATAGGAGTAGATTCACTATAGGCGCAGTTCGATTGTTTCTGCTAACAACAAGGCCGATGAGAAATAGCGCTGCCAAGGCGTAGGGGCTCAAACCATGCCGCCTCCGCAGTGTCCCCCGACTCCCTCATTGCTGCTATGTACGGGCCCTTTCACTCTTCTGATCGGCGCCAGTTTGCCACGACATATGGGCTGTGATGATACAGTACAGTATAGCTCAACTGGGAGCTGGAATGAGCATGATGCCATGTTGTTGGAACAGGCACAGGTCGCCTAGGCGGCGCCGACTCCGTGAGGCGCCCGATTGCCGAACAACCGACCACCTGCCGATTAGGCATGTATTCACATCGACCCCCACCTGTATTGTTCTCCCATGTGACACAATTTTGACTACAGCATACGTCACATGAAGATTTGAGAGAGCAAAGAGGTATGTTCGCCGCCATGGCTCTCATGTCGTAGTCTTGCTCGTCAAAACTGTAGCAAGCAAAGCCAGACTGAACATGGTTGCTGTAGCAAGATCGAAGCTAACATCTTGATCTGTACTGCAGGCTTCCCAGAGTCCGGCTGATCGTGCTCTTCACAACATATCAAACATGTCTCATTACCGGATCTCTGTCCCAGAAGAGAAACTTCTCACTCTCAAGATCAAGCTCGCTCAAGCAGAATTTCCCGACGAATTAGAAGATGCAGGGCGTGAGTATGGATCTCCTCTATCAGAAATTAAACGCCTCAGCCAGGTTTGGAAAACAAAATACGACTGGCGACAGCACGAGGCCAAGCTCAATGACCTCCCAAACTTTCACCAGACCATTTCCGTCTCCGGCTTCGGATCCTTGAACATTCACTATCTACATGCCCCGTCCGAGAGCCCCAATGCTATCCCATTGCTCTTCGTACACGGCTGGCCAGGATCCTACGTCGAAGTGCTCAAAATGCTCCATTCCCTGCGCACAGGCGATAATGGCGTAGCCTTCCACGTCGTAGCACCCTCGCTCCCTAACTTTGGCTGGTCCTCAGGTGTCAAGAAGTCCGGCTTCGGCCTAGCCCAGTACGCCGAAGCCTGCAACACACTCATGCAAGCCCTCGGATACGACCAATACGTGACTCAAGGAGGGGATTGGGGGGCGATGATCACACGTACCACGGGACTTCTATATCCTCAACACTGCAAAGCGAGCCACATCAACCTAGTCCGAGGCCAAAAACCCAAGTGGACCAAACACCCCATCCTCGCGTTACAACACGCTCTCACGCCGTACAGCGACGCCGATAATCAAGGCTTTGAGCGGAATAAATGGTTCCTGAACGAAGGCAGTGGATACCGAACGATGCAAGCCACGAAACCTCAGACTCTGGGTTACTCCCTTCACGACAGTCCTGTAGGACTTCTAGCATGGATCTACGAGAAGCTCGTTGACTGGACGGACTCCTATCCCTGGACGGACGACGAGATCCTGACTTGGGTTTCGATCTATTACTTCTCCACAGCGGGGCCAGCAGCGAGTCTGAGGATCTATTACGAAGCCATTCACCCCGGCAAAGAGGGACTGAAATTCGTGCATCGAGCCAGGACCGAGGAGTGGATCCCCCACGTGAAGTTGGGCTTGTGTTATAGTCCGAAGGAGATTACCGTGGTGCCAAGTACTTGGGCCAGGACTTTGGGACCTGTGGTTTATGAGAGTCGGAAGGCAAGGGGAGGACATTTTGCTGCACATGAAATCCCGGAGGAAATCACCAAGGATTTGTTTACGATGTTTGGAGACGGTGGGAAATGTTATAAAATCGTAGCGGCCAAAGCGAAGCTGTGATGATTGGAGATGCGGGAGGATGACCCAGGCACCACGTTAAAACTTCGGAAAGTGACAAGAGGAAATGAGCAAACGCTGGACGCTGTATGTTGATGATTCGATTACTTTCCTAATGGTATCTCGGGAAACACAATATGTATGATCTCGTCTATAAGCGTGAAGACAAGATGAGTACTGCGTATAAAGGTTAGCTTGAGGTGTGAGCACGCGCAATATGGATCGAAACATACTTCAATCGTGGATTGTTCAACATCGACACAATCTTCCGACTTGCAGCCTGCGCGTGTGCTTTGCCGACGACGCTGCCAGCAAGATCTGGTATCAGTGCACCAAGTAGCGCCCCAGCCTCTTTCCTCGTCCGAGCCTTCTCAGCAACAGTACGAGGCAAAGCTGGAGGTCGCATTTTGCCGTCGGGCCACAGAATAGCCTTGACCATCTCGACGTATTTCGCCAGGTTTGGATCTTCTAGCGCATTATTTGCAGCATCTTTGACTTTCCGCTCAATCGTTCCGCCAAGCAATTGGTGAAGCACGACTACGACTGTGCGCCCTCGGAGCCAGCTGTTGCCTTTGGACAGCTCGAATGTCTCCAAGAAGAGATCAGCGATAGGCTTAACAAAAGGCTCGACCTCTTTTGTCTCGTAAGCAGCAAGCTCGGCTTCAGCTTCAGCTGCAGTGGTCGGATCTTGAGTTGCAGGGTCGAGGCTGTCGACAGGAGATGCACCACTGATCTGCGACGTCGCAGCCGAAATAAGATTTTGTCCTGCCACTGACAATTGATCGAGAACCGGGATATTGCCCAGAAATTCCTCCATGCCATCAGAGACAGAGTTGTAGATCCTGGTAACGAAGTCCTTGGCGTCAACCTGAGTGCCATTGGCGCCGTTCGACGCTATAGCGGATTGGGAGAGGAACGCACGCAGCTCTCTGCTGCGACAGATCGCGGGAACCTGGAGAAGCGACCTCAGATAGCGCTCCAGTGTTGTGCGTCGTTTCTGTAAAAAGTCCTTCTGTAAGGTGAACAATGTCTGTCGTCGTGGGAAGTCATATTCTTTGACAGCTGGAAATCGAGCCTTGAGCCTCTTGTGCAGCTCGTGAAACTGGCTGTATCTTCGAGTGACCGACCACGTGGCGGCTGGGAGCTGATCGCCTGCCTGCCGTCGCACTTGAATCACATACATGGCGTATTCATGCCCATCTTCCTCTCGGCCGACCAGGACTGATGTTATGCTCAGGGCAGTCCGGCCGTAAAGACTGTTGTCCGTCTCTTGAACAACGTATTGCTGCTTTTGCATTTCCTTCCGCTTGATCTCCCGCTGCAAGCTCTGCTCCGACTTCCTCAAGATACGTAGCTCGGCTTGATTGTTCGTGAGCTCAGCCTTTGCACTCAAGGAGTCGAGCACGTTCCTTTGAGCATTCAGTCTTTCGATCTCAGCGTTTAGAACGTCGATGGCTTCAGCTAAACCTAGATCGCCAGGCGCGGCTTCCCGAATCTGCTCTTCGTCGCTTTCAGGGCCGTTGCTATCCTCGCGCTCGTCTTCGGCGAACTTTTCAGTTTCGTGGCCAAACAGATCATCCACAAAGACACCACGCGCTGAAGGGCCCCCTATCAACCCAAGAGATGCAAGGCTTGGCTTTGCAATCGCGGAATTCTGTGCAGATAGAGCGGGCCTCTGAAACATGTCAACGGATGATCTGCGCTCCTCCTCGTCCATTGATCTCCTGTCTGCTGAGTCAGAGAACAGTGATGCTTTATCAGTGTCCCCGCTGACAATATCGTTCAATGCGTGCTGCATCTCGCTGACTGCCTTGGCTTCTTGCAACTTTTGTGCGGTCTCTCCGTCTGAATCGTAGCTTCGCAGGCTTGAGATAGAATTCTCCATCTTATCGTCATCAAGATCATCGCCGAAGAGTGCTGGGCGGCCGCTAGAGTTCGTATCGTCCAATGACCGCCGAGGATTGTCGGAGAATAGGCTGCTCTGCGCAGCACGCCCACTTGCCTTGAGATCAGACGTTGAAAGTACCGCTCTTCTCAGCTCTGACTCCTTTTGTGTTCCTCCAAGCTGAGGTCGCCGTGTTAGGCTTGGAGAACGAGTGCCGCTCTGCGGGCTGTCTGGCGACAGAGCATCAGAATCCTTGGTGATAGGCGGACCAAAGTTGGACTGATCCTCAATAGCAAGCCACTTGTAATAGAGGTCAGATCTCTTGAAGGCCTCATAATGAACATCCTTCATGACGTTGTACACAATGGTCTGCATTCGAAGCACTTCGCGACGTGCAAAGAGGTAGTCTTGCGTGCTCGCCCTCGAACCTGCCTTTAGATAACGCTTGACGACTTGCATAACTTCATCCGGCGTCTGAAGTTCCGACTGCGACAGGTATTCCGCGTACATCTGGGCGATGTTCATCTGGTCTGGATCCGCTGCGACCGAGGGAGGCGGTTCATCGTTGTCGCCCTCCAACGGGCTGCGGAAACCGTCAACAACGAGGTAGAACTGAACCAGCTTTACAAGCTTCTGCCGATCCATATATTCCATGAAGTAGCTCAAACCGGCGGCATCGTAAATGACTTCGCGAAGAGACGCTTGTGTCTTCCGAGATTCTGCTCTGGAAGGTCGTCGAGGGGGCTGCATTCGCAACGCGGGCGTTGCTGTCTCGCTACCATTCGCAGCTTGCTGTGCCAGACTTGCGATGCGCTGATCTAGCAGCCGCCTCCCTGTCTCCAGTCTTCGCAGATATGCCGCATCCTGGCCCTCGACCTGTGAATCCCGCCGCAATTGTGTCATGATCTCGCTGCGAAGGCGTCTGGCTTCATTTAGTGAAGTGACGTGTCGGATCGATCGGATGAACCGCTCGAACTGCCGCTCGCTGTCGTATGGCCTCAGGCGTGGAAACTGACTGCTCCTGATCACTGCCGGGGATATCGGTGCGTGCTGATCCAATGCTGCTCGCACCTTCCGCACAGACTTGCGGTCCTGGAGGGTCGCACCACCCACATTCACAATCTGCTGGTTCCAGAAATCCGGATCTGCCAGCATACTCACGATTGGCCCAAGCACAGCGCAAGCAACGATCTCGCGGATCACGACCGTTACAGCAGGACTAGACTTCATGTTCGATGGCAAGACTGCAGGCATGATCTTCTCGACAAGTCTTCTCAAGTACTCCTGCGAACTCGCAGTCGTGTCGGCGTAGGATAGCGAGGCCACAGAGTGGAGCTTGCCGTTCTTGTACTTGCCAGCGATAGCCATATTTAATTCATCACTCTCGGTGACATTGTTCTCCAGTCCCTTGCCCCTCACCAGTCGCTCTGCATCATAGAACTCCTTCATGTGATTCGTCACAATGGGCAGCACGTTTGCAATGCCCAGCTCGACCAGATCCAGTTCGGTCAAGCGTGCGGTGAACGAGAGCAGGACCGCACGGATGCAGCGATCTATCTCGTTCTGAAAGAGTGGCCGCTTGCTAAGGTTGCCATACCAGCTGGTGACGAAGTCTCGCAGTATCAAGTCCAGCAGTCCATCTACTGCTTTGGAGAACTTTTGGGCATCGGGGAATATGGTTGGTCGCCTGTACTCTTCTCTTCCCTTCAGCGCCGCCTTCTCCTCTTCCCACACCTGCCGATTCGCGGTGAAGGTGGCGGCCGTGCTGCCATAGCGGCGCAGCGCATCGGCGCGTGCGCGTGGACCGTAGCCGTACTCATGATGATGCTTCCCGCGCACAGTCGTGACCAGCAAATATATCAGGCCGAGCACTGTAGCGAGCACTCCACAAACGAAGGCCTGCGGGACGAATCGAAGTTGCGGGAGATAGTCAGTGAGATAAGCCCAGGAGATGAACGCAGCTATGGCCGATGCGATGGCATATTTGGTGTCAATCGGCATCCTATGTACGCCGCTATGAACGTGCGTGGCGGAGGCATTATCTTGCGATCGAAGAAGAGGAAGCAGATGTGGTGTGGTGTCCACGGGCGTGTTGATGCTGTGCGCTGGTGGCAGCTCTCGTCCCGGCTCGCGTAGAGTTGCCCGTAGCCGGACACGAAGCTCTGGCCGGTCACGATGCGGACTTCCGTCTACATGCACATCACCTTCACCCACCTTAGAACATTCATGTGAGGAGCGGATTATGCCGAGAAAATCTGGGCTGTATTCTCAAGAAAATACATAATATGCTGCATGTCGTGTTTCCTTGCACCTGAGCGCCGCGCACAGAAAGCAACCCGATCCTAATCTCCCTCGTGCCGTGCACAATCGCAAGACTTGACTCTGCCTCCAGCCTTACAAATGCGTTCAACCGTACATTGGCTTCATTAGCTTGATCGACTTCCGAATCAGAAGTCTGGGCCGAGAGAACTTTTCAACAGGGCCTCATCCGCCATCTCCCTCCATATCTGGCCTTCTATGCCACAGCCATCTGCAGATTCGAAAACTGCTTCGAAAACTTCGGCACCAAAGCCGCAAAGCTCTCATGAAAGCTCTTGTTCTTCACTGGTACATGCCACTGGATACTTTCCTGAAAGTCCATCCATTCCCCATCCATACCGTTGGGTCTTGTTCTCAGATGCACTTTGACATGATTTTGCGGTCCAACTCCATCCCAGCCATCGAAGCCGGCCGAATGGATCCTTCTCCATTCCGGAATGTCGGCGCAGGTTGCTGACATTGAACGGCCAGGGTGCGCAGCCACGAAAGGAGCTTCTTCGAAACGAATGCACATTTCTGCCGTTCGCGTTGTGGTTTCAACATGCCACACTCCGTCTCGGACTGGAAGTTTCTTGAGTTGTGTGAGCGCTTGATGTCGAATCCGGCCTTCCCGGCATTGGCATGCAAGGAAGAATAATGGATGAATGAGGCCTTCGTCGAGCGAGACAGAGAAGAGGCGGTAATCAGCGTTGTCTGATCCCATGATATACATGCATATTGTGAGGATCTCCTCGAACGTTTCCAGGTGGCGGTCAAAGACTGAGGCTTCAGAATAGAGGCATGTTGCTGCTATGATGCGGTTGATCTTGACTCTGCTGCGAAGCATTCCAAGACCATGTTGTTCTCGTATGCTGAGCTTCACCGTGGGTTTGTGCATGAATTCCCATAGGAGTGTGTCAAGTTTCAGAAACTGATGCTCAAGCTCGTGTGCCGTTGCGATGACTTCGAGCGGAATGTCCCCCGCTTCGTGGAATTTATAACTGTCGGCCACGGTCCGGGTGAAGTGGAAGATCCGACTTGTCCACGTATTCACCAGATCTCGGCCTTGCACAAGATCGTGGAATGTGCTCGGTAGTAGTGAGTCTGTCGATGCTGTGAAGAAGGGTAGCCCAGGGACTCGCGAGCCAAGATACATCGTCGATTGAAGATCCATTCGCATTACAGCACGAACAAGGCTAGGGTTGACCTTTCTAACATCGTGAGGTGATCCTGTCGAATGAAGAAGCTGGATAGCATTTTCGACATGCATGATAGCGGGAACGAATGCTTCGCGTAAAGCTTCGAAATGGATGCATAGCAACGAGCATAAGATGATGACATCTAATGATGCAGTACCGGCTCTCAGCAGGTCCTGCATCTGGTTCAATGCTTTGGAATATTGCTGTATGGGAAAGCCAGTCTTAACCAGGGAGACATCGATGCCACCACGAGAGGCAGACCTTCGCAATGACCTTTCCTCATGGATGGCACCCAGGGCGTTGACTGCATGTCGTACTGCTGGCTCAGTATGGCTCAGCTGAAGAACTAGTCGATCCCATACAGAGTCGAGGAAGTATCCGGAACATGCCGGTACAGTTCGAGCTCGAAAGAAGTCGAAAGTCCTTCGCTCCAAGGCATCTGATGAGACATCGGTGACCAAGGCTACGGTCAAGGGCTCCGGGGAATATGTCGCAGACCTAGGTGGAGACTCTCCGATCTGTGCGTAGCCATCGCACTTCCGGCCCGTGGTCGTACATCGCTTGCAAAATGGCTTTTCCTCGTCGCACTTCACCCGGCGAATCTGTTGCGGAAAAAGAAGACCACGTCAGCAACAGTTCCTCTCTCGTGTGCTGCCGAAGGCTAGGGAGATCTGTAACACATGTAGAGATAGGATGATCCCAAAAGGGTAGGTATATTCAGTGTGCGTTCGCACAATTGTGGGGCGGAGGCAAGTGAATGGGTCAGGTTATGGGTGAACATACTTTACACGTGATACATCCAGTACGGGTCTTGGGGGCATAGCGACGCTGGTGACCGGGTCTGCGCTCCGCCCTCACCAACTGCTTGTCCTTTGACGAAGTACTGCCGTTACTGCTGTTGCTGGAACACACTGAGGCAGTCCGTTGACGCTCAAGCGCGACGGTGTAATCGGCAGCCATGCCGCTCCATTATTCTTATGATGAGAAATTGCCAAACAGCGAGTGGGAGCCGGGAAGAGTCGTCCTGATACTGCAGATGGCGTTCTGTACGTGTGCGAGCGGACCAAGGAGACAACATGCTTTTTGAAATTGGTCGATGCCTACCGCATCGGTCTCTCGAAGCGGAGCAGGCCTTTGCCCTGTCAAGTGTGGTGAGGGTCAGCGTTACCTTGCGGTTCGCCGGGCTGACTGTTCGGTCTAGGTCTCTGCTCACGGCGCGCGGAGAGGGACGTGAGGTAACTTTGGAGGTACGAGTGAGCCAATGGCGGTTGATACCGCGCCCGTGTTGCCGAAGGCCCTAGATCCGGAAGGGAAATGGAAGGACAATGCTGAACACTCGTTCTCGGATTTGCTATATATCTGTTGATCCCACCCCTTCATATTTCCTCGGTGCCACATGAAAGATGTCTTCGACTCTTTTTGCTGCTCAAAAGAGAAAATGTGCACACATTCGGCTATCCGGGGAGAAATCTGTCCGGTGCCCTCGCACGTGCACAGGGATTTGGCAGCCAACTTCACCTCACGAGTGAAGATCTGCTTCCGATCGCTGGGATGTCTGGTCGGCAAGCGCGGGGCTGTAGGGCCAAGGCTCTGGTCGGGGAAGCGCTTTCGCAGGAGTTTGAAACTCGCACCAGGCTGAGGGTATGGATCTCGGGAGGTTGTGAGCACGTGGGCGGCGCGCCGCAGACTTGAAGCTTCTCAAACATTGGCCAGTTCGCATGGAGTCTCCCACGTTTCAGCCTCACGATCTCAGATGCGCTTTCAAGAGACGATTTCCCGACCAGATCTGTCAGGGACGAGCGCATGTTGTTTCCAGTACCCTTCGGACCTGAAGTTTCGGTGGATCTATATATCGCTACAGTACAATGTCATGCCAGCATAGGCTAGCCTTCCTTGCTGAAACACGCAGGGCTGGTCGTAAGCATGGCGGCACAACCGAAAATGGGGCTGTAATTCTGCAGCCAACACTTTCGGTTGCTAGCTGTTGTGGCGATTTATAGCCTTGGCCTGCTGACTGTGTTGGAGATGAGATTGTTGTTGATGTCGACAGAATTTCTCCTGCCTTCGATGTTCAAGGCTCCTCGTCGGTTAGTTTTAGGTTCTCCGTTCCAGCTGCAATCCTATTCGCACGCTCGTCATCTTCAGAAGTGAGTTCGAATTTTCGCATACGACTTGCAATCCGCTCATCGAGACACATCGGTTGGAGCCAGATGTCTTCTTCATGCTCCTTTCTTGGTTGCCGCACCGTCTTCCACCAATCTTGCTCCTCCCATGCGAGCACCGCGTTCTGTTCGGGGACACCCATCGGGGCATCCGATGCGCTGTTCTCATCACTTGCAGACACCGTACCATAAGGCCGATAACGGGAAGCAAGGACAGCGGCAGCAACTTGGCGTCCGATATCGTCCATCAATCTGCGTCTAGTAAGGAATCGATATATGCGGACAGGAGTGTTCCTGACTCCCAAGAGATGTGGTAGGCGGATGCCCACACTTGGCCCAAGCACCTCAGGAGTCGTAGGCGAGAGCGTCGCAGACTGGTAGTCTTCAGGTTGAATGTAAGAGGGCGGGAAACGTCGCTTGGGCTTCTCCTCTTCTTTCTCGGCTGGCTTCTGCTCAGCTGGGCTGCTATCCGACTCTGCATTTGAATGGGACTCTTGGGTCTGTGCGGAGGATTCAGTCCCGACGACCGACTCTAGCGATGAGAACGGTTCATTTCCTGCATTCTGCGCCAGACTATGTGTTGCGCCTCGAACAGCCGCATCGGCTATCGAAGAACCGGATATTTGTGTTGGCGGCGCAGTATCGGGAGAAGTGC
Organism: Pseudocercospora vitis; assembly: GCA_026120125.1. Lineage (NCBI taxonomy): Eukaryota > Fungi > Ascomycota > Dothideomycetes > Mycosphaerellales > Mycosphaerellaceae > Pseudocercospora > Pseudocercospora vitis. The sequence goes on from JALRML010000004.1 coordinate 1,297,778, forward strand.
TGATGGGTTTGTGGCCTGTTGATGCTTCTCCGAAGACTGTATCCACAAGCACTTCGTTGGGAGGATCTACAGGTCCTAGATAGCCTTCATGTAATCCTTTGATGTACTCCTTCCATGTATGCCTTCCAATCACGATATCCCCTGCCACGCCTGGATAGTCAATATCGCCGTTTTGTTCTCTGAGCTGCTCAACTGTAAGGCCGATCTCTTTTTCGGGCGGTATTGGCTGGCCTTCGCCATTCTTCTTTCTTTCCTTTCTTATCCTCTCTGCGGTCTTGTGCCGCACATCACCCTCCTTTCGTCCTTCAACCACATCCCAGTCCATGGCCGCAGAGACAAGAATCGGCTTAACGTAGGTATGGAAATGCTCTCGCGCTGATCTGAGTCCATCACCAGGAGGGGCCTCCAGATATATGGTGACTCTGCGTGGCAGGGTCTTGGTGTGTAACGGCTCGACTGCGATATGGGACACCAGATTGCACCACTTCTCGCGCGTGCGCTTCGTCTGCCACTTGTCGTAAATCACAGCGCCGGCAAAAGATCCAGTGACCGTCCAGAATATCATCCAGTTCCTGGAAGGCAGACGAAGCTTGGGCAGGCCCATCATTCTGAATGCCGGATTCTGCTCGCCTGCAGCTTTCTTGCCTGCATTTGCGGCGTTCGAGCTGGCCCCAGCAGCAAGCGGCGCTGCTGGCGTGCTCGACTTGTCAGTCGAAGACATGGCGGGGATGAAGAGAGCCGATGGTCAGTACACGCAGTGCTTCAGCGATGCAAGACGAGAGCTGTCAAAACTTTCCTAGTCAATACAAACGCGAAGACGAGATAAGCTTCGAGGACTCAGCTCCGACCCCAGCTATTCTTTGCACCCCCGAATCTCCGCTTCATGTCTCGACACACTGTTCATGCAACACGCCGCATCATCAACCCATCCAGTGACGACACTTCCACTCACAACGATGAGCGTCCCAAAGTTCGTCTATCTCGAGCGCACAGTCTTCATTGTTAACCTACCACGCGAGAGACATGACTTGGACAACTTTAACTTGCGGGAATTTCTGTGCTTTTTGAAAAGGGAAAAATGGCCTCAGGTCGAACGCTCTCACAATGCGGTGGAATAAGACCAGTCTGGATCATTAACCTCTGCTACCCCCCATCGGAGCCTTGTGAAGCTCCGCACTTGATGCAACCTGTCTTTTGCAGGAGCACGTATCAACAACGTGTCACGATTGAAACCCGGCTTCGAGCAAGCTCCATTGGAATACTTAACCTCGTTGTTACAAGTTATGAGTGCGCGTTCCTCTTCCTTGTTGGTGACATGGTTGCCACGCGCTTTCCCAGAAGTGATGGACACTTGGGATTGGCTGCGACCTTCGAGGAGCAGAATCGCGGTAGCCAGAGCTCGTTCGCGATAGCCGGCCCTGAGTCGGAGATCACGAAAGGACGTTTACGCACTAAGTGACCTTTCCCGAGCTTCTGATGAGGGGGATTCATTCTGGTCTCGGTTCCTTCTCATCATGGCGTGTCTTGGCCATTGTAGTCGTGCGTTCGCAAGGTCCCTCAGCTGAATTTGATACAATAAGTCTTCAGGACCATCATGAAGAACTCTGCAAGTCTCTCTGAATGCTCCTCGACGAACGTCACGCTTACTTCGATCGCTACGCGGTCGAATGAGCCCTGCCAAAACTTCGCGTCGCAACTGGTGTGCATTAGAAGACTCCTCATGTGTTTCCGGCTAGTGCTGTCGATGGCAAGCAGCCAATTGCGCGGGCATGGAAGGTCATGTAAGTGGAACATCTCGAAGTCGTTCGAGGCGTAGAACAGTGGCAGAGCTTCCCGCCGCAAGATCTTACATGTGCGAGTGATGGCCGGCTGAGCGACAATAGCAGCGGAATCCTCAAGCTTACTCTCCCTCCCGATTCTCAAAGTCTTTGGTCGAGCCACGGCAAAAGCGCAGATGCGGCTCCAGATTTCTGCAGGGAGATCGAAGAGGCGAAAGGGCGAGCGAAGGTGTATATCGTAGTCCGAAGCAAACACGTCCTCGAAGTCGGGTGGCAGAAGGCTGAAGTCCGGTTCCATATTGAACCGTGGCTATCAGGGTAGAGACGTGATGATGCTGCGAGTTGTCTGGTCTCTTCGCGTCAGGCTCGACCTAGGCTTGGTGTGGAGAAGCTGCTGCCTGTCTGTGACATGCTGAAGGTACAGGTATAGTTCAGTCAGAGACATGCAGGATGGGATAGGAGTGCCAAACGAAGCACAATGAGATGTAAGGGCCGACGCGCTTGGCTGCCGTCATCGACCCTCAAAGTCACGTTTCATCGTGCCCATGTCGCGTCAGAGTTGGACCCCGTGCTCTCTACTGGTGCCTCATTCGTAATATATCAATCGATGGCAGAGATGTGCTTGTGAGGGGGAGGGGAATGTTTCGCAGGCCACGAGAAAGCGCAGACGAGCCGACACGCTTAGGGAGAGCCCCCACGCCACCAGGAAACCCACCAAAGACACCCTTCACCTTAGCAGTCCCACCAAGCGTGCCGCCACCGAAGATGGCCACCAAGATCAAGTCCAGCAAGCCCCTCGCACTGCCGACAATTGGACGTCAAGGACCGAGCGGCTCGAAGAAGGCTACTACGCCCAAGAACAAGTTGGCGGGCAAAGGCAATGGCAGCATTCTCAGCTTCTTCAAGAAGACCGAAGGCGACGAGGAGTCACACTCGGAGCTGTTTGTGACAGAGCGGCGGGGCTCGCAGCGCCAGGCGGAGCGTATTCAAGACGCTCCGATTGACGATTCTGTGGACGAGGAACATGATGATGATGATGATGTCGCCAGATATAACGAAATTGCACTGTCGAACAAGAGACGGAGGACAAGCGCAAACGATGTCTTCACGCCAGTGGAGAGAACATCGGGTCCGAGAGGAGTCACTGGCAAGTCTGGCCCATTCTTCGAAGAGTCAGACAGCGAGCAGGACGACGAGGAGCCCGCAGCATTGATCGGCGTTGATCACGGCAAAGCCGAGAGCCTGGTTGCAGGCACAATGCCTCAGCAAGATGCTGCTCCTGAAGCGCCAGTCAATAACCAAAAAGGTAAGGAAGTCAATGGGCCACAACAGGATCCTGCCAGACCACCTCTGATCAAAGAGGAAACCAGCTATGAACCAGGCCTAGATGAGTTCGGGGACTTCGGCGATGACGACTTCGATGAGGATACGTTCCAAGAAGGCGACGAGTTTCGGGAACGGAGATATATGGAAGAACAAGCCAGAATGGAAGCCGAAGAAGACCTGAGAGATTACGATCCCCTGACAGCAGATGCCGACGTCAAGGTGGAGCCGTCAGATTGTGAAACCGGATCTGGAAATGGACCAATTTGTCCAATCTGTAGCGTCCGTCTCGGCGGCGTGAGCGAGCAAGACGCCAGTGTACATGTCAACAACTGTCTGGATGGCCGTCCGACACCACTGCCGGAGAAGAAGATTTCACCAGAAGCAAGGTCACTGCCACTTGCACTAAAGTCCGAACCCTCTGCTTCAGCCAAACAGTATCGACCAGTCCGCGCGCCAAAGCCTGGCCAAGCCAGTCCTTTCGCCTTCGCGGAAGTTAGGACCAGCAATGCCAACTCTGCATTCAACAAACTCATGTCGGGCCATACCGAGGAAGCGGCTTGGTCGGAAGCTGCCGCGTCTGAGCATGCTGCTCGCGGCAAGCCTTCGTATCAACGGACCTGTCCTTTCTACAAGATTCTCCCTGGTCTGTTCATATGCGTCGATGCTTTTCGTTATGGCGCCGTTAAAGGCTGCCAGGCTTATTTCCTCAGCCATTTTCACAGTGATCATTACGTTGGCTTGACATCCTCGTGGCGGCATGGACCTATTTACTGCTCAAAAGTCACAGCCAACCTTGTCAAGCAGCAGCTACGTGTAGACCCGCAGTACGTAATACCTTTGAATTTCGAGCAGAGCATCGAGGTCCCAGGTACGAAAGGCGTGCGCGTGACCATGATTTCTGCAAATCACTGTCCTGGCAGTTCGCTTTATCTTTTCGAGAAAGTCGTTGCTGTGAGCAAGACGGGTGACGGCAAACATCGTGTACAACGCATCCTCCATTGCGGCGACTTCAGAGCGTGCAAGATGCATGTCCAACATCCACTACTCATGCCGGACATAATGGACACAGTCACTGGCAAGACAAAGGAGCAAAAGATCGACGTCTGCTACCTCGACACGACCTATCTCAACCCGAAATATGCCTTTCCCAGCCAGGAGGCTGTGATCAAAGCTTGTGCCGACATGTGTGTCTGTTTGAGCAAAGATACACCCGACGATGATGACGGCTGGGAAACGATGAAACGTCAACGTGCCGGCCAGGGCATGACGAAATTCGTGAGAAAGGAATCGAGCGCAGAGTTCAAACAAGATGAGGTGGACGAAGTAAGCAAGGACGACATGAAGGTTGAAAAAAACCCGCACGCAAGCCAACAAATCTTGTCATCCGTCAAGGACCAGAAGACACGAGGTCGTCTCCTGGTCGTGGTTGGCACATACAGCATTGGCAAAGAACGAATTTGTCTTGGCATTGCTCGGGCGCTGAAGTCGAAGATCTATGCTCCGACGTCCAAGCGCCGCATCATAGCAGCTTTGGAAGATCCGGAGCTCGACGAGCTGATGACGGATGATCCAAGAGCCGCTCAAGTGCACATGACGCCTCTTTTCGAAATCCGCGCGGAGACACTCGACGACTACCTCAAGGACTTCTTTCCCCATTTCACGCGCGCGGTGGGCTTCCGCCCCAGTGGCTGGAACTATCGCCCGCCAAACAGTCGCTTCACCGAAAGCCCTCTAGTGCAGACTGTGCTCAACTCAGACAACTGGAAAAGCACATACAACATGCGCGATCTGGTCTCTCAGCGAGGCAGCTCCAGTCGAGCGAGTTGTTTTGGTGTTCCATACAGCGAGCACTCGAGCTTCAGAGAGTTGACGATGTTCTGTTGTGCTTTGCGGATTGAGAAGATCATTCCTACCGTTAATGTTGGCAGTGCGAAAAGCAGAGAGAGGATGAAGGCTTGGTGCGAGAGGTGGGCTGCTGATAGGAGGAAGAATGGGCTGTACAAGATGCCGGCTGATGGTAGCTGGTAGTGGCCGACCTAAAAACACAGGTCTTCAGAACTCGGGGAGCATAGGTGGCCTCCTCGTTCAACAATAGTCATGGTCGAGAGCAAAGAAAGGGTCATCCACGTGGCGCGAACCAGTTCCGAGTCATCATCACGCAGTTCACACGTGGCGAAGGATCAGTGCTGTCCACGGGAATGGGCAGCAGGATCATCTGATGCTGTGGCCTTGCCGAACAGCGGACAGCCTGGATGGCTGTGGCTGGCGGATGGATAACAGCCCGCGAGCGCTGCCAACCAGGCGAGCCTCGCATAAGCCAAAGCATTGGCGCGCGCGCACATCCCATGCCACGAGACGTCTCTTGGAACAGCTATGCGATGACCTGTAACGGCCATATGATCGCATGGCATTTGCGCGTACTGTCTTCATGTCCTGACGGTGGTAAACATTACAAGCTTCGCTTGACATGGCCCGGTCTGATTATCGATGGCAGACATCTACTAGTAGTAGATACAGCAGTATGTGTAGTCTCTACTGGTCCTCGAAGCCCTGAAGTGGGGCAGATGCCACCAATGAAATCATGTCTCTGGACGTCCCTCCACCATCTATTCCTGGACACCAGCTGAATCCTTCTGCACGCTACGTAGCTACATGCAGCACACCGCCGCCCTTCGGCCTGTTCCCAAAGCGCCCACCGTTGGGCGCCGCAAACAGAAGGACAAGGTGTCAGGTACGATGCTTGATGCCATGGAAAGACAGAGCTGCACATGCTGCGGCTTGCTGCGGCGGTGCAACACCTCTCGCTTGGTATGGTATGCAGATGGCCGAAGAACAGTGAGTGTGTCATACCGAGCTAGCTCTAGTGACCACACTTCTCGCGCGCGCTTCATAAAGGCCTGTGAGTCCGGTGTGAAGGATCATGCCATATCCGCTCGCCTGACACTACCTCACTACCCGCCTGCTTGATTCCTTCTGGCCCCCACCGCAGCTGAAAGCCCAGCGGCACAGCGTACAGTGTCCAGCGGCATTACTGTCCAGGCGTCCAGACGATTGAACTCCTCAGCTCCTCCTGCGGCTGTCCTTCTCATTCCTCTTCCTTCCCGCGCTCCCCATACCAGGCTCGCGGTACTGAGGTACAGAGTCATACACGCCACCAAGCAAGAGTATCTCGTAATCTCAGCATCCCGCCCATTCCCACCCCTCACTGGTGTTGCCCCACGACAAGTCTTTGCCAGTCGGTCATCGGCTTCCTTGATCCTTCTCTGGTCGCTCGTACTCTACTCTCTAAAGGTAACAAGAAACGCAAACTGCAACTGGGGAACAAGACAGAATAGCAAACATGGGCGACTACTGGGGCGACGATGGTTATGACTACGACTATTATGGTCGCAGACATCGTCGACGGCCTTCGCCCCACCACGTACACAGCACTACCGATCGCGATGGATTCCTCATGGCTGGCGTAGCCGGTGGAGGTCTTCACAGAAGCAGATCAACCGGCCATGGACCTGCACCAACGATCAACGTCTACAATCGCGTTGAGCAAGAAGGCTCCCCTTTGCCATACCCTCCGTATCCTTATCCGATATCGCCAGATTCTCGAAGGGCCTCACCACGCTCTTCTCCAGAGGGTCGTGGTCGTGGGCGAAGCAAGCTTGGTGATAGGTTGGGCGATGAGCTTGCAGAGGACCTTGCAGAGATCGCGCTTGAACATCGCTTCCGGTCGCGTTCTCGTGGCCGATCAGATGCGTCTGGCTTTGACCGACCGCCTCAGGTGCCCGGTGGATATCCTAACGGCTTTGCTGAGTGGCAGTTGGCGCAGCGTGAAGCACAGCTGAGGGAACTTTCGCGCGAGTCGAGGCGCAAAGAAGAAGAAGAGAACATTCGGCGGCGAATCAAAATTGAGCAGTTGGAGGCAGAGGCAAAAAAGGAGCGAGAAGACGCTGAGCGCAAGAGACACGATGACGCACTACTGGCAGAGCTGAAGAGGAAAGAACAAGAAGCGAAGGAGAAACAGAAGGCAGCTGAGCGAGAATGGGAACTCAAGAAAGCCGAGGCAGAGCGCGAGAGGAAGGAGAAACAGAAGGCAGCTGAGCGAGAGTGGGAACTCAAGAAAGCCGAGGCAGACCGCGGGAGGAAGGAGGAGGAGCAGGCTATTCGCGAGAAGATCGAGCGGGAAGCGAGAGAAAAGAAAGAGAAAGAGAGGAAGGCATACGAAGAGTTCAAACGCAAGGAGAAGGAAGAGGAGGAGGAGGAGAAGCGCAAGTGGGAAGAGTTCGAGAGGAAGCGAAAAGAGAAGGAGGAGAAGGAGAAGAAAAAGAAGGCAGACGAAGAGAAGGCTTTCCAAGAAGAGATGCGAGAGCGGCTCAGAGCACTGGGCTACACCGAACAGACGATCGATGTTATGGTCGACAAGGAGAAAACCAAGAATTTCAAGACCGAAGTCAACTCTCGCAGTCCTTCACACGCCACCCCCCTTCGCGAAACCCGACTCGATGCTTTCCGTGCCCCACGAGCTCCTGTGTACCCCAAGGTACATAAGAGCTACTTGGCCACAGAGACGCTCAAATACTACGACCTACCATGGGAGTATGATCGCGTGAGTATGCCCCGGCGGCGGAACGTCTACTTCCGTCTCCATACCCACCCTGTACGATTCGCTGACTAACATCTTGTATGACTAGTCCGATCCTGACTACATCATCATCCTTCGCGATATGGACAAGAAGGAGACTGACTTGCTGTTCGAGCACACGACGAGACTCCGAAGCGGCAGGTTACTTCTCGAGCCCGCGAGGAAGGAAAGACCCGAATTCGCCTTTTACCGCAAGCGCAGCAGAAGTCGCCATGGACCGAAACAGGTTGGTATCCTACGACTCGCTTGAGCGAGACGATCGGTTTCGCTTATTTGGCGAAAGGATATTTACATCACGCCGCTGCTACGACGCGCGAGCTGATTTGCACATGTGTTCGTTCTCTTCGACCCCGTGACATGGACGGCTTTTGGGTGGGTATGGTATTAATCGCGCTGGCGAGGTCGAGATCCTGTAGCAAGTAGGGAGTTGTAAATGAGGCAATGAGACGGTATCGTATGGGTATGCGGGTTTTGAGGAGGTAGAACACAAGCGCATGGCAGAACGGACAGACTGCTATTTATTATACTATCCATTCAGTGGTGTTTCAGTTTATCCAGGTATGCCACGATTCTTTTCTTGATGATGACGCCGATCAGTCTCCCAGAGCCTTCCTCCGTAATCATGAGATATCTTAGCCCGAGCTTTCCAAACATCTCAACAGCGTACTCCATGGGTGCCGAAGCAGAGACACAGAGTGGCGTGCGGTCCACGAAATGGGACATGTCGAAGCCCCCTTCCTCAGCGTCCCCCAACACTCTTACCTCAGCATCCTCTTCGTAGAGATGACTGAGGTTCTGGAGGCCAAACTCTAGCTCGCCTTGGCCTAGATAGCCTTGGAGCATACTGCCGTTCTGCACCAGCACTAGTCCGGCATCCATGAGTCCTCGTGATTTCAGCTGGTCCAATTTTTTCTGCAGTACGATTCTGGCAACCTTGTTGTTGCTGGGCACGTTCAGAGTGATCTCGTCCATCGTCTGTTTCGGCGGGATCAGATCCTCCACCAAAGCACTCTGTTTCTGCACCAGCTGCATGCTATGGTCAAGGTCCATGAACGGGTGTCCGAGCACGCTCTGAGCCAAGTCGTAAACGCTGTCTTTGCCTAGCATGTCTGCCACCCATTTGGCAACGAGAATGGCAATCATATGAGGGACAATGTAGTCGATTTCTCCAGTCAGCTCGAACATGATGACGACTAGAGATACGGTCATGCGCGAGACGCCAGCTAGGAATGCTGCTGCTCCGACCATGGCGAAGATACCCGGAGAAATTGATGGAATTGCCTGGCCTACCAAGCGACCGAACAGGGCTCCGGCATCGAGCGAGGGGATGATGACTCCGGAGGGGACCTTGACACCGAAGGTGATGATGGTGAGTACTAGTTTGGTGAGGGTGCCGTAGACAAGGAAACCGTAGTAACCTGTTTTATCCTCGAAGCTTTCCTGTTGGCACACCCAAGTCGGGGCCGATTCCTTACGTCGACAATCGACCAGCAAATTCTTGATGATGACATCTCCCGGCTCTCTCGTCAGCGGATTCGGAAATTGTAACAACACTGTCGCCAAGACCACAAGGAAGACTTCAAAAACCGGGTAATTCTTGATCAAGGCGAACGTCCTGAACCACCGAGACCAGATGAAATTCAACATGCAGAACAAGCCCCCAAAGATCCCTCCTGCTACACCCAGAAGGACGAACACCAGGTAATGCACAGCGTTATAACTTGTCCCATAATTCGTCTCGAAAAGCACCAATTTTCCTGTCCCGTTCGGATTGAGCGCTTTCAACACCATCGCAGCGAAAAGAGAGCACAAAAATGCCCTCCATAACACCTTCCTCGGAAAGTACGTCGATATCTCCTCATAAGAGAACAAAACTCCTCCAATCGGTGCTCCGAAGGCGACGCTCAAACCAGAAGCACAAGCCGCAGACAGGATTTCTCTCATCTTCCTTCCGTTGTCTCGATACTTGTGGAAACATTTCGCGACAAGGTATCCTATGCAGGTTGAGATATGAACGAATGGACCTTCTTTTCCCAAACACATTCCCGTCGCGACGGCGAATATGGCGCCGACGGCTTTCACCGTGAGGACCTGGAAAGAAAGGAAACCAGGTATGACGAAGCCAGAAAGGATTGTTTTTATCTCTGGAATGCCGCTTCCTGCGGCCATGTACATGCTTTTACCTGCCACGGAGGGGCTGGAGGGTTCAGTGCCATTGTATTGATCGCCTTTGTTGTCGCCAGTCCCTGGGGCTGTAGCCGGCAGAGAACGTTTTGTGGTGAGGGTTATGGTGCTACTTATCACGCCGAAGAGGATGGCGAAGGCTAAGTATATCATAAAGGAGGAGCCGAAGGTGGTAGACCAAGGGTGCCAACGTGGACAGTTGAGTCTGCCGCCATCAAGGTCTTCCGAGAACAGAGGTGT
>JALRML010000050.1:0-174769 GCA_026120125.1 Pseudocercospora vitis
ACGAGCGTCTCTGCTCCCAACACTTCCTGTGTTGAATTTGACGGACGGTCAAAGCTGCTCTTCGATTTGTCAGGAAAGTACCCATCAGACGTGTGAGTGTACCTACAACTTACTAATCTACTGACGGTGTTCATAGCTACCCGACCTTATCTTGACATCTCAGTCGAGGATGATGCAGGCACGACTATATCGTCTGGCAGTTATGCGATGAGCGCTGTTGTTAGATTCTAGATATGAGTACGAATACGCACGTGGCGCGAAAACTCGAAAGTGACGCCGAACGGATCAGAAAGTATCATCATCCTCTCCGAGGCACGGTCTTCTATCAACCTGGATTATTACACTTTTACATGGAAATCCTTCGAAGGATCGCAGGCACAGTAGGATCACAGCCGGTTTTCGATCATTCAGAGGAGAAGTTTCTTGCGCCTTTGCTACACCTGCGAGGGCATATCATCACATTTATATGGATTCTCTACAGTATGCCATCGGGAACTTTAATATCCAAAACTTGAGGCTACCGAAAAGCTGTCCGTGCATGTGGCGCAGTCCTTCCTTCGAACTAGACACCATGGTCAGGAACAGTAACCAGATCGATCTTCATGACAAGTTCGTCCAACAAGATCTAAGCTTCAGAGCAGAGCCTTCATAACACCGCCATGTACATCGCCCGCAGATCATTTCTACGACAGACAGGTTAGACAGTCAAGCAACGTGCACAGCTCGCTTTCGCGTGGGCTAGAAATGCTATATACATGTTCATACCAGATCCATAGGAGACCCGAATCCATCGACAGTAGTCCTGAACCAACAGCATGCCGGCCTCACTGTCCTCCACCCTCAACCTCCTCCTCCTAACCCTCCCCTTCACACTCACCTCCCCACCACCCCTGCACTGCAAACCTTGGCCCTCAGATCCCGCCTGGCCCAGCGCCGCCACCTGGCACGCGCTCAACTCTTCCGTCCACGGCCTCCTCCGCTCCCCCGTCCCCGTCGGCGCAGTATGCCATCCGCAGCGACCTGAATACGACCGTGCGAGCTGCGACTTCGTCCAGAGCCAGTCCGGCAATACCTCGTTCATCGCGAGCCAGCCTTCGCTCGTCGACTACAACGACGACACATGTCTCCCCAACGCCACCGCACCGTGCTCGGCCGCGGGTTATCCGACGTACGTCGTCGAAGCGCGGGACGTGGCTCACGTGCGCGCCGCGGTGGATTTTGCCAGGGAGCACGGGGTGAGGCTGGTGATTAAGAACACGGGCCACGATTTCCCGGGACGGTCGTCAGGGCCGGATTCGCTGGGGTTGTGGACTCATCATTTGAGGGGCTTGAGTGTGAAGCATGGGGATCCGAGGGCGACGGAGTTGGGTGGGATTGCGAGTGTGAAGATCATGGCTGGGGAGCAGGTGGGCAGGATCTATGAGTTTGCTGACCGGGAGGGGGTTTTGGTTGTGGGAGGGGCGAACTTGGATGTGGGGATCGCGGGGTGGATTAGTGGTGGTGGGCATAGTCCGGTCTCCGCGAGGTATGGAATGGGTGCGGATCAGGTGAGTTTCCAGCATCTGGACAGGAGGGAAATGGTTCTCTGACCTCAGAATTCTAGGTGATCGAGATGGAAGTCGTCACTGCTGATGGCGAGTTCAAGACCATCAACGCTGATTCTGACTCGGAGCTCTTCTGGGCGTTGAGAGGTGGAGGAGCGGGAACTTTTGCTGTTCTGATCAGCGTCACTGTCAAGGCTTACAAGCCTGTGGATGTGACGGAGCATACCTTTTGGTATGCCACGACTTCAGACACGGATACTTACTGGCAGCTCGCGGCGTATTTTCACAGCAAGCTGCCTTCTTTGGCCGAGAAAGGTCTCATGGGATACTACTTCGTCACGCCTTTGAACGCGACAGAGAAGAATGCTTCGTTAGCGGGTTTGGTATATGGAAGCTGGCTGGCACCGTCACTCAAAGAAGACCAGGTTGGCGCAATCATGAAAGATATCGAGGATGAGATCCGAACGGCGAAGTGGGGAGATCCCATCACTGTATCCTCTTCGCAGAAGTATTCTGAAGATTTCGGAAAGTTCTGGCCGATGTCTACTGCGAACGAAACGGCGGGGTTTCCAGGCGCACGATTGGGGTCGAGGTTAATGGGCAACGACTCATTCTTGGGGGATATCAACCAACTCAAGACTGCTCTCAGGACGTCTACACCAGCGCCTTGGACAATGCTTGGCCACTTGGTAGCGCTCGCTCCAAATGGACCCCAAGTGGTTGAAGGAATCGCTGGTGGCAGCGATGCTATCCTCCCGGCCTGGAGGCATACGTATGCTCACGTCGGTAAGTGATCCGGCTTTTGTCAAGCTTCGCGAAGGTGAGCTAACCTTTTGTCTAGTGCTATCACGCAGCTGGCCAGCTCTCAATCAGACCGCGTTGAAGGAAGTCACAGACAACCTTCGCAACGTAGCTGTACCAGCTCTTAAGAATGTCGAGCCCAACACAGGCGCATACATGAGCGAATCAGACCCGACTGAACCTGATTGGAAGCAGACCAAGTTCGGCGTGAACTACGACCGTTTGCTGCAGATCAAGCAGAAATACGATCCGACCGGCGTCTTCTGGTGCACGCAGTGCGTCGGCAGTGATCTTTGGAGCGCCGAGGGTGAATTCGGTATCGAGAATGGCGTTGGCCAGAGAAAGGTACGGCTTTGCACAAAGCGTACAGGTCATGGTCCACCACGTGGGGGATCACAGCATGGAGGACTAGAGCATGCCGAGCGCGGAGGCTGGGGCTGGCCGTGGTCTCAATAGGCACCTCGAGTCGCTAGCGAAGCATCACAAGCCCTCTGGGCAGGCTGTATGCATTTCGTACATGATATGAAGTGTTCCCATTCCCCACGCATATCCCTCGTGACAATCCCTCGTGCCCTCTTGCACTCCTGTCTCCGGCCTCTTTCCTTCGGACGTCCTGCTTGCTCTACATCTTTATGGACCACGGATCCGACCAAGTCCGAGCACCTCATCGGCGAAACCGTCGCGTGCTCGTCTCGTCGGTTACGATGGCCGTTGTACCTCTTGCGATGTGCCGGTGGTCATTGCGGTCTCCACGTTGTCGACGCGTGCCATATTGCACCACGTAAGCTAATACTGCACTCTCCTCGTCACCGCATTTGCACGCCATGGCGGAAGATGTCAATTGACTGAGCTCAAGCCATTTTCGATACAACAGCATGTGGTTGGACCCCTTGTCATCGAAGTGCAGAAAAGGTGCACGGCATGCTAGCTTTCCTCCTTGCCAGCCAGTCACGGCCCCGGATCGACAGGGACAAGTGGAGACTAAACATTGCGTCTTCCATGCTCCACATCACGAACTCTCACATGCGTAATCACCAGATGCAAAGCACCGAGCACTCCAGAGCCATGCCGTTCAATCAGACTCGCTGCTCGACACCGGAGTGCGCCACGACGGCTGCAAAAGGGCGCTCACATTCCTCAATCACCAGGAACCCACCATGAATCTCCGCCCGGAACACAGGCGATCTGCACGCAAGGTCGCCCTAACCATATGCGCCATCTGGTTGATTTCTTTGCTATGTCATGTGTGGGCGACGCGAGACATACAAGATGGGTTGTTCCTCTCATCACGATGGGACGCTTGGAGCGTCCCATCCGTCTTCATGGGTCTGTTCGGCTATGTGCGCTTCCTATGCGCATTACTCTTGTCCTTGGGTCCTAGAGAGACAGTAACGCTGAGCGACGCGAGCTTGCCATCTTACCCGCTCGCGGTGAAGAGTCCATATCTATCGGCCTGGTTGCCAAGCGATTACTTGTCCGACGTCGCGACGGGACAGCCTCAATTCTGGACAGGGACCTCAGATCTGACCTGGCCTGTCTTGGCTCGAGTGGATGGAACCACATACGCCCTGCTGAACGCACCTTCCGAGAGTTCAGGCGATATCGTGCACGCGACCACGGAAAGCGTCAGCTACACCTCCACGCATACATACTTCGAGCTCAAGGCTGGCGATGTCACGTTTCTCTTGGACTTCTTCTCCCCAGTGTATCCCGCGTCGGAGGACTATGCACTTCAGTCATTACCTTATTCTTACTTGACGGTCAACACAACTAGCAGCGGCGATAGTAGCAATGATGTTCAAATTTTCAGTGCAATCGATCAGACCTGGACTGCACAGAATGGTGCTGCAAACCTGAACTTTACCAAAGGCGAAAGCGCAAACTTCTTCTGGTTCTATAACCCGGATCAAATACACTATACCGAGGTTAGCGATATGGCGACGTGGGGCTCAGTGCTTTTTGGAAGTTCGATTTCCAATGCTACTACTTATGGTTGTGACTCAGCTAGTAATGTTTACTCTGCATTCGCAGGCAACGGCACGCTGTCGTCTCTGGACTCTTCCAACTGCTCAGGGAGCGACCTCGCAGGTCTCGCTACAGACATCAGCGACACGTCAAGTGCGACGTTCGTGGTCGGCTTCCAAAGAGATCTTGCCATTCAGTATCTTGGAGAAGCACAAACTGGCTACCATCGAACACAGTGGCCAAACATTCCTGACGCAATCGATGCCTTCGTGGAAAATTATGACACTGCCCAGTCATATTCCTTGTCACTTGATACCCTCATCAGAACGAAAGCAGAGTCTGTATCAAGCGACTTTGGTAGCCAGTACGCCGATATTCTGGAGGCGAGTGTTCGCCAATCTTTCGCTGCATACGAGCTCACAGTGCCAAATGCGGACAGAAGCGCAGAGCCTTCGTTGTTTCTCAAGGAGATCAGCTCAGACGGGAACGTGAACACCGTGGACCTCATCTTCCAATCCTGGCCAATCTTCGTCAACCTCAACCCGGAATATATCAAGCTCGTGCTGAGGCCAGTACTTTCTTACCTCGACTCTGGCAGGTGGCCTCTGGAATACGTCATTCATGACATTGGGACGCATTATCCAAACGCAACAGGCCATGATGACGGCAATGAAGAGCATATGCCGCTTTTCGAGACATCTAGCCTGTTCATCCTGCTTTATGCGTACCAAGAGGTTTCTGGAAATACATCCTTCACGGAACAGTATAGCTCGCTTCTTCCAGGTTGGGCGGATTACCTCGTCGCCAACTCCCTTTACCCGGCAAGTCAATTGATCAGTGTTGACGCCATTGCCGCGACTGCCAATCAGACCGGTCTGGCCATTCAATCGACTATCGGTCTGAAAGCTGCTGCTGTCCTGACCGGCAACGATACATATGCCAGCATTGCCGATGAGTATGCCAAGGTCATATATCAGGAGGCTCTTGGCTTGAACGGTGCGAGCGTGAATACCAGTACCCACTTCACGTACAACTACGGCGATGACGATCCTTGGAACGTGCTCTTCCCAGCATACTCGGACGTATTCCTCAACCTGAGCACATTCCCCCAGGAGGCTTGGGATTTGCAGTCAGAGTGGTATCTTACTCAAATCACGGATTACGGTCTGGCCTTCGCTGGGCCGGAGAGCGATCGAGGTGTGGATTGGGCATTGACGGACTGGAGTAAGCTCTCTACCATTATAAGCAAAGCATAACATGCGCCTCCCACTAACCTCGTGCGCAGATGTCATGTATGCCTCCATCGCCGGTACCGACCTGCAGCAGGCCATCATCAACACGACTCACGCCTTCTTGACGAATGGTCTCAACGACATCCCTTTCGGCACAAAGTATGTTGTAGAAGGGGCTGACGTGGGAGTATGGGTTGGGAACAGAGCACGGAGTACGGTCGGCACGCACTTTGCCTTGACGGCGTTGCAGCAGGGTCGATGGACCCTGCCATGATGACTGATGAATGAGCGATGCATGCCCGGCGATGTAGACACAGCATGACAGGCAGCTTTCAGGTATGAGCTGGAACAGTCACGCGGGTAGACACATGAGCAGCAGGCCCCGGCATGGCTTCAGGAAGTCGGAATAGTGTCGGCCTTACCTAGAGACTCTGGAACTTTAAGTCAGGAATCAGCTCACTAGCCGCAGACCCACGCCGGCTTACCGGCATGAACGAAACATGGTCTCAAACTTGTGACTACTGTTCCGTGAAACGTTATCCCACGAGCGCCAAAATTTCCAGTCCAAAACGGTGAATTTCCACAGATGAGGCTATCGAATCAAGCACGATTATCGGAAGACTGACTGTTGAAAGGGCTTTCTCTTTGCTATGTCGGATCCAGTCAAATGCCGAGAGTCATGTGTTCTACATGTAGGTCTCAAGAGGCCACCATCGCTGTTAGCCATATGATGCTGTGTGTTGTTGCACGATGAGATGGATGGTGGGCGTCTTTATTTTGTTGTTGGTGGTCGGAGTCTATCTCGTCGATCCTGCTGGATGGGAGGAAAGTAGACCGTGTACTGGGCTGCTAACAGCCAGACATGATCGTCGAGCGACCGAGGATTTGATGTGGTATCGTATGCTATCTTGAGTGCGGTACCGTACTGACAGATAGGTGTTCTGCTCAATGGTCACTCCCATCGCTATCCTGCCCGGCTAGACTTTTGAAAACATCGAAGAGATGGCATTAATTGGAGCTTTCGATTACGCTACTGTCGATACAGGGGAATGGCTGGCCTGGATCATGGAAGCGAGGATGGGTGCGGTACGGAGCTCAATCGAGAGGCGCGCTACAGTATACGTTTTCCTGTGCACGCCTCTCCACGGCGGAAAGCCAGCCGTTCGACGTCCCATGCCGTCCTTATCAACTGATTTGCATGCGTGGCGCTTCACGTTCACCCGTTGACGGCTGCGACTGCCTCATGCTCACTTCTACAGTCTCACATGCACGAGGCAGGCGCGTTGCAAGCATATGACTCTGAGCTTCTTCCACTTCCACTCTCATCCAAACAACAATTCAACAACCCACCTCACTACCACATCCAAACACATCAGGTTAACAACCTTCTGAGGAACACCGACATGATGCCTGGCAGAGCCCTTTATAACCAGCGCACTGTCGCCGTCTCGAACCCTGGCTTCTCGCAGTGAGTCCAGCGCCAGCAAACTGACCTCAGAAGAAGATGCTGACCTTCATCAGGGTCAAGTGCAACCGCTGCCAAGTCGTCAAGAATATCACTGCCTTCGCGAAGAACCGCATTCCTGACCTCCGGGCCGCCGCAGCTCAGAGCCAAAACTTCAATGCAAAGCAGATCGGGGTCGTCACTTGCATGCAATGCAGCCCACGGCAGAGGACCGAGTTGACGTGCTACATGTGCGATGAGACCAAAGCTCTCGACCGCTTCCCCAAGACCCAGCGCCGCACTCCAGATGAGGCTGTAAGCACACACACCACCGCCTACTGTGCCTGCCCACTAACCCCTTCCTCCAGATGTGCTGGACCTGCAAAGAAGAGCGGGCCAACTTCGAGCCCGGCGCTGAAGACTCGGACGTCTCGTCTGCCTCTGACTCCGACAGCGACGAATCTGACGACGAGTTCACCATCGACATCATCGCAAGCGAAACCGCGTCCATGTCCCTCAACAACACCGCCACTTACTCTTCCCGCAGCACCGGCGGCGTTCAGATCGACAGCAGCAGTGCCGCCCCGACGTCCACTCGCGACGCTTCCAGCACAGTCGGTACCAGCGTCACTGTCCGTAGCCTGCCGCCCGGCTTCAATCGGAACGCCTATGGCAATCCTGTCCAGAAGGGCTCGGTGGCCAGTTCCAGCGGTCAGGGCAGTAAGTTTGCAAAGGTCAAGGCTGTAGTGATTTCGCTCTCTTTCATTCCCTCTTTACGCTCCTGTGCTGACACGAGATCCAGAACCGTTACCGTACCGTCTACCAGGTCGCTGAGGAGGAGCGTCGGCAAAAGGACCAGGAAGACGATGATGATTTCCAGGTCTCGAGCGATGATGATGATTGAGGTGTACCATATTTGACGAAGCCTGGCGAGTAGCACTCTCACAGGCGAGGGCGATGGCTTTCTGCTCCTCTGGCCTCCCAGAGCGACTCCTACCTTCTGCACACCAGAGGCTGCACGGCACGGCCGAGCCCACATTACCAACCAGGTGCTCCACGTAACCACCAAGAAGGCATGCTTTACCCAGGGATTCTTAGATCAGAAAAGAGCTCAAGTCCTTGACTTGTGCCAGAGAAACCAAAGTCAACAAGGAATGGAAAGAAAATTCGAAAAAGACGTCCTCTTCTTCTATCTTTCCTTGCCTTCGTTCTTTCTCTATGTCCCCAACATGCCGTCCTGCAGCTGCAACGCCAAGCTGCGAAGGATTCACGAGAGAAACGATCTCAAACCCGACAACATCCAAGAAAAATAAGAAAAAGGTCTGAAAACCGCGGAAGGGAAACAACAGAAAAAAAGCAAGACAAATTTAGTTCAGTTGGTTTGGGGTATCATCTCTCTTTCTCTCTTTCTCCTGCTCCTTCGATCTTTGGCCAATTCCTCCTCCTCCTGTTCTGGGGTTTTCAAAAGACGGAGCATTGCGCAAACAAGCATGTCTGTGTCTGTCTGTATGTCCATATGTATGTACATCCAACCAAGGCCAGCACAGCACAGCACAGCACATCACATTCCATACTAAAAAAAAAGCATAAAAAAGGGCTCTGCATTTCCCTGAACATGTCCCATATGCCGCAGAAAGGACCAGGTGCTAGTCATCATCGTCCTCGGCCATGCCTGAAAGACTTTGCAGTCCGGCCCAGAGTTCGTTCCACGCGGGAGTCCAACGCGATTCTTCTTCGCTCCGGAGGTGTGGATTTCCAGGGAGTGCGGAGGGGTCATCGTCGTCGTCGTCGAGGTCGGAGTCCGGGTCGATTTCCGAGGAGGCGGAGGTGGTGATGGCGCATTCGTTTTCGTCGATGTCGCTGACTGACTCCGGGTGGGAAGGGAATGGGGGACTGTGGATGAGAGGGCGGTGGGGTGGGAGAGATATCTCGGTTTGGACGGAGAGTTCCGCGTATTTGGGAAGAGGTTTGGAGAAGGGGGTAGTGGTGGGAGGAAATGCGGGTCGTGGAGTTGGAGGAGCTGGTGTGGCGTCTGTGGTACCATTCAAGGTGACAGGGCCATGTTGCTCGGAATGAGTGTCGCCGGCATAGTTGCTGTTCATGCGCTTGATCGTCAAGCTGGTGACTCTGCCACGGCTTTCGCGTTGGGTTTCCAGTTGCCACTCGAATTCGGGTTCGCCGTTGAGCGGTGGGGATGTCTCTTTGGGTGAGCAGACTGGAGATGTTGGAATACCATACTTGCTGCGCCGGCGCTTGAAACGGGCTGAAACATCGTGCCAATCCGAGTCGGTCCTCCAACGGTCCATCTCTGATAAGATCTGGTTCTTTTTGTCGCGTCGCGCTCTCGCTGCTGCAGTAGTTGGGGGTCCGTCATATTTCTCCTCGCGAAGCTCCGCGACATCGCATTCCAGCGACTTCATTTGCAGCTTCAAAAACAGGAGCTCAGAATACTCGAAGCCAAGATCTTGACGTAGGGCTTTGTTCTCGAATCGGAGCTCTTCGATTTCCGCATCCTTCGCGTCGGTAGCTGCGCTGAGAAGCTCGTTGAACTGTTTGACTTCGGCATGCCGTTGACGAAGCTCGTCCTGCACGGTTTTGAGGTTTTCGAGAAGCTCCTGAGTACGAATCAAGAGCCAATCTCGTTCGGCTTTGTAGTCGTCGACCGTGGGCGCGTCGTCGCTGAAGACCGTGCTGCCGTTCACGCTCTGTGCAGATGCTCCGCATCTATGAGAAGAAGTTGTCACGGCCCCCTTTGCTTCCGCCACAAACACGCCAGAGTCGTCCAGCTCAATGGGCGTGCGAGTCTGCGAATGCAACGCGCTCAATTCCTGCTCGATCTCGCCCAGCTTCTTCTCGACAATGTTGATGGACCGGCGTTGAGCGTCGGAATGCTCGCGCATGAGCTGCGATTGAAGCTTGTTCATTCTGACCAGCAATGACTTGATCTGATCTGAGGGGACCGCGCCGTTGAGGTTGACGTTGACCGACGAGCGTGCGTCGTCCGAGAAGTAATCTGAGAAGGGCGAGGTTTGAAGGGATGAAGAGCTGCGATGGGAGCTTTTGGCCGGCGTGATTGGCGCGCCGTTATTCTTGTGCGCGGCCATGGTCGCGGGGCTGTAGCTCGGAAAACGTGAAAGTGGACTCCTGCTGCAGTCGCTCAACGGCGGGGATGTCAGACTGCCAAGGCTGGTGTTCTGCGCGCGACGATGCGCTCGCTTCTCCGTGCTCAAGACCGGCGCTCGTGGTATGTACGAGCTCTTGAAGCGCGAATGGTAGGCCGTGGGGCGCTCGCGTTGGTGGTAAATGGAAGAAGGACCGAAGGGAAAATGCCACGCGGGCAAAGAGGGACTGGGAGAAGGGAAGGGAGAGGAGGATAGGCCAGGTGAGGGAGTCGGCGACGATGACATGGTCGAGGCTCCCCGATTACAGGTTGTCGAGCCCGTCATGCGTGCGCTGCGACTCTCTGCACCCTAAACCGACACCTCACTCCCGTCTGCACCTCGAGGCTCGAGAGGGCGTCGCGAATGGGGAGGGAAACAAGGTTGGCGGGATGATGCGTGAGCAGCCGTTATCACGCTGCCAAGCACCGCCCACGCTACCGATGTCGTGCAGCCGCTCGGCGATGGGAGAATGTGCACGTGACCGATGAAGAGATGAGTATTCAGCGGCGATGCTCTGACGGCGCGGGTGTCGATTTCGGAGGGCGCTGGGGGTGGAACGGAGCAGAAGAAACAACGAGCGATACCAACCACCAGTGAGAAGCTTGATCTCTGTAGTATGAGCTTAGCACTCGTGGAGCCAGGGCAGCTCAGTCATGGCACAAGACGAATCGCTCCGCGTCCTGCCGAATGCTACTACGCTCTGCCATCGTTTTGCCTGACCACGGCATAAATTCATAGTTCGTGGTAGCTGTTGGCACGTATCTATGCAACGCTGGAGATGGAATCGCTGCCTCTAACACAACTACCACCTTCGCGAGGCAGAAGAAGTCAAGCGGGCCAAAACAACCACTGGCGCTGTTGCATGTGCTCGAGGCAAGCAAGATTCTCGGCAAGGCGGAGTGCTGAAACAGGCATAGTGCTGCATTCATGACTGTTGTTTGAACATTCGTGGCTCGAAACTCAGCGCAGTCACACCGACGACTAACCAATCCTGATCCATGCTGGTGGCAGTGAGTCACTTCGTCTTCCTCACATCTCCTAGGCCAGTGCCGTAGCACATAGCAGCACGATGGCTTCCAACGTGGGTACAGAACCCCCGAGGTGGAAATGATTCGGAGAAAACTGCTGACAGGTGACTTGCTGGGCAGCTTGCAGTGCAGCCATCCTTCGACGAAGTCAAGAAAATTGTAGAATGTACCAAGGGCACAGACAAGGCTCCGAACCTGATCCCAATATGCGCCTCCATACCCTCCTGTCGACTCACGCCGTCCACGGTATACCTGAAGGTCGCATCAAAGGCGAAGCTCTCATTCCTCTTCGAATCCGCCGCAACTTCCGAGACAATTGGCCGGTATAGCTTTGTGGGTGCAAATCCCCGAAAGACGCTCGTGTCTGGGCCGAAACATGGTCTCGAAGCCGATCCTCTGCCTCAGCTCGACGAAGAGCTGTCACAATACCGTATTGCAGACATCGCGTCGCTTCGCCTCCCTCCTCTGACCGCGGGAGCCATTGGATATGTTGGGTATGATTGCGTCAAGTATTTCGAGCCGAAGACGAAACGGCCCATGAAGGACGTTTTGGAGGTGCCAGAAAGCCTGTTCATGCTGTACGATACCATTGTTGCAATCGACCACTTCTCCCAGAAAGCCGTGGTGATTAGTTACCTCCATGTGCCATCGTCGGGCGTGTCGGACCTGCAAGGTGCCTACGACAAGAGCAAGCAAGTGATCGCAGGGTTGGTGCAACTGTTGAAGAGCAAGGTGACTCCGGAAGTACCGCAGGGTGAGGTGCGACTGGCGCACGAGTTTCAAAGCAATATCGGACGAGCTGGGTACGAGGCGCATGTGACGCGGCTGAAGGAACATATCGTGAAGGGAGACATCATCCAGGCAGTGCCTTCGCAGCGCATTGCTCGCCCGACCGACCTCCATCCGTTCAACATCTATGAGCATTTGCGCACGGTCAATCCGTCGCCGTACATGTTCTACCTGGATTGCGAGGAATTTCAGATCATCGGTGCCAGTCCTGAAGTGCTTGTGAAAGAGGAAGCTGGCCGCATCATCACCCATCCGATCGCGGGCACGATCAAACGTGGTCTGACGCCTGCCGAGGACAAAGCACTGGCAGATGAGCTTCACAGCAGCATCAAGGATCGAGCGGAGCATGTCATGCTTGTCGACTTGGCACGTAACGATGTGAACCGCGTGTGCGACCCGTTGACGACGAGAGTCGACAAACTCATGGTGGTGCAGAGGTTCAGTCATGTCCAACATCTCGTTTCCGAAGTGTCCGGCGTCCTCCGCCCCGAGCACAACCGCTTCGATGCCTTCCGCTCCATCTTTCCCGCCGGGACCGTCAGTGGGGCACCCAAAGTCAAAGCCATGGAGCTCATCGCGGAGCTGGAGGGCGAGAAGCGTGGGATCTACGCTGGCGCAGTGGGCTACTTTGGCTACAACAGCGTCAACCCGGCGACGGGAGAGGAGAGGGAAGGGGCAATGAACACGTGCATCGCGCTGAGAACGATGATGACCAAAGGGGGTGTGGCGTATCTTCAGGCGGGTGGTGGCATCGTCTTTGACAGCGACGAAGGGGATGAATACCAGGAAACGATCAACAAGCTCGCTGCCAATATGCGGTGCATCGAGCAGGCCGAGAAGATTCACTACGATGAGCAACAGAGTGGGAGTGCGCAAGCAGACAGCGTCACGCTGGCTGACCTCTCGGGGTCTTCCAAGGTCGACATCGCGGGTTGAACGGCGTGGGATTGAGATCCATCTAAGATATTCAAGCCATTTGCACACCCTCTCGGAGTCGAAAATGCGAGCGCGACACCGCGAGTGACGCACTGCATACAAAACGTAGATAGATTGATAGAGTGATTGTAGAAGTACCTCGAGGCATTGGGTTGTCTTGGACTAGCTTCCGGCGTCGTTGCATAGGCTGTCATCGCTCGTTCTCGGCGCAAATGCTCTCTGCAGGAAGCCAGCATGGAGTCCCGTGCAATATCCGTCATTGCCCGTCGTCATACTGACAACGAATGGGCGTGGCGCTGGTGCGATGGAGGAAGCGGTGAAGGGGCCAGTCACGCGGAAAGGCAGTATCGTTGCGCGCATGGAGGTGTACATGTACTGTATGTGCTTACCGCTCGGCCAAGTGCCCATATCGTCACTACTACCTGACGAGTAAGACCAGGTCCAAGCTTCTTCGGCACGCCGAGTAATGGGTGATCGGGCGCAGACGGAGGAGCATATGGGATCTTGAGGGAGCGGTATGGGGTCGATGGATGAACGGACAACTGGTAGGAAGACACGGTATTATTAGAAGTACATCCATCGATACTCTGCTGCCACCGGTGACGGTGTTTCTGCAGCCGCGGCAGCTTTATCGATAAGAACATGAAGCTGGAAGTCGTTGAGCGGCACGCTACTGCACGCATCCTGCCACGGCAAAAGGTCCAAACTCTCTCGGCCAGGCACGACGGGTAGCGACATGCGCGACCCAAAGAGCCGCACGCCTCAAGAGCATCTCGGCCAGCACGGGAAACGGGTGTTTGGTGCCTGCTCTCGACGGGAAGCTTGCCATTTCTTCTTCGGACGCCATGGAGCGCGTGTAAACATACATTGCCCTCGCTCTCATACATTCCTCCATCCAACATCTCTTGTATCAGTACTACATCCGACCATTTAGCCTTTGCATATTTTTTTGCCGTCTGCATTTCTGCCGTCGATCCATCCGTCCTGGAAAGGACGTGCCACACACCTGAAGCCAGAGCAGAACACCCGATCCTAGCCCAGCACAGATACCACCACCCCCTCCCTAGCTCGGTCTCGCCGCCGGGACTGAACGGGCAGCTTCCTCGCAGCTGTTGACCGCCACGATGGTCATCATCAACAAAGAAGAGGTGCTCAGCGCCGAGGAGCGGCGGCTGCAGGAAGACCGTGAGCGCAGCAAGTATTGGAAGAAGTGGGGGCCATACACGGCGGAGCGACAATGGTCGACAGTGCGCGAGGACTACTCGTGAGCTACACCACTTGTTCCACGCTCACAGCGACCGTACTGACCAGGCTGCAGCGCGGATGGCAATGCATGGAGCTCCTTCACCTACGATATGGCACGATCCAGAGCCTTCCGCTGGGGTGAGGACGGCATCGCGGGCGTATCAGACACTCACGGCCGCATGAACATTGCTTTTGCTTTTTGGAACGAGAAGGATGGCCACATCAAAGAGCGTCTCTTCGGTCTCTCCAATCCGCAAGGCGTACACGGCGAGAGCATCAAGGAATGCCACTTCCACCTCGACAACACACCCACCCACTCGTACATGAAATTCCTCTACAAATACCCCCAGCGCGCCTTCCCGTACGAAGACATCATCAAGGAGAATGCTCGGCGTTCTCGTCAAGAGCGTGAATACAACCTGGTCGACACGGGCATTTTCAATGACGACAAGTACTGGGACTGTTTCATTGAGACGGCGAAAGAGGCCGACAACCCGGAGGAGCTGCTTTTCCGCGTGACGGCATACAACCGTGGTAAGGAGCCAGCCAAGCTGCACATCCTCCCCCATGTCTGGTTCCGCAACACCTGGGCGTGGGGATACGACAGCTACAAGCCATCAATCACCCAGAAAGACTCCCTGTCGGCCGAGATTGACGACAAAGAGCTCGGGAAACGCTACTTCCAATGCTCGCCCTCTCCCAACTGTTGCGGTAACGACCAGGACATTGAGCCCGAGTTTCTCTTCACCGACAACGACACCAACTACAAGGAGCTCTGGGGCTCCGCGAAGAACAAGACGGCTTTCGTCAAGGATGCCTTCCACAAGCGGTTGGTCAAGGGCGACAAGTCTGCCGTCAACCCCAGCCGGACCGGAACCAAGAGCGCTGCCTGGTATGCATTCAACCAGGGCCAAGGCGTTCCTCCTGGGGAATGCGCTGTCATCCGTTTCCGCATCTCGACCCAGCCGACCGATGGCTACCTGGACGAAGAGCGATTCGACGAGGTCATGGAGCAACGTCTGGCCGAGGCCGACGATTTCTACTACAAGATCAACCCGCTCCCGATGACGGACGACCTGCGCAACATCCAGCGACAGGCCTTTTCGGGCATGATGTGGTGTAAACAATACTACCACTTCATCTGGGATCAGTGGGCCAACGGTGATCCGGCCATGCCTCCACCACCGCCGGAGCGGAAATCGGTGCGGAACTCTCAATGGAAGCACATGCATCTGGATGATATCCTCTCCATGCCTGATTCCTGGGAGTACCCATTCTTCGCTGCGTGGGATACTGCTTTCCACTGCATCCCCATCTCCATGATTGACCCCGAATTCGCCAAGAAGCAACTCGACCTCTTCACTCGTGAGTGGTACATGCATCCCAACGGGCAGCTGCCTGCATACGAATGGAACTTTGGCGACGTCAACCCTCCGGTCCATGCGTGGGCGACGTTCCGCACGTTCAAGATCGAGCGCAAGATGTACGGGCGTGAGGATCTCGACTTCTTGGAGCGTGTCTTTCAAAAGTTGCTTCTCAACTTCACATGGTGGTGCAACCGCAAGGACTTCGATGGCAAGAACGTGTTCGAAGGTGGCTTCCTTGGTCTGGACAATATTGGCTTGTTCAATCGATCCGATCCTCTGCCCACGGGCGGCACCCTCGAACAGGCCGATGCCACTGGCTGGATGGCATTCTACTGTCTGTGCATGCTGAACATTGCCCTCGAACTCGCCAAGCACCGCAGGATCTACGAAGACATCGCATCCAAGTTCTTCGAGCATTTCATCCTGATCTCGGATGCCATGCAGTACCGGAAAGGTTCCGAAGCCAAGTCTCTGTGGAATGAGGAAGACGGCTTCTACTATGATGCGATCTCGTGGGGTGGCCCGTGGACCCATCAAATGAAGGTCCGCTCGCTGGTCGGCCTCATCCCCATGTATGCCACTCTCACTCTCGAGCCTCAAGTCATCGACCGCTTCCCCGCCTTCAAGAGACGCCTCGAATGGATCATCAAGAACAAGCATGAAGTCGTCTCGCGAAACATCGCCAGCATGACCAAGCGCGGAAAGGAGGACCGACTGTTGCTGTCCCTCGTCAATGAGGATCGTCTGCGCTGCATTCTACGGTACATGCTGGACGAGAAGGAATTCCTCAGCCCGTGCGGGATCCGTTCACTGTCCAAGTTCCACAAGGACCATCCCGTATCGATGGACGTGAATGGACAAACCTACTCTGTCAGCTATGTTCCCGGTGATTCTGACAGCGGTCTCTTCGGTGGAAACAGCAATTGGCGTGGTCCATGCTGGCTGGCCGTCAACTTTTTGCTGATCGAGTCATTGCTGCGATTCTACATGTTCTACGGCAACTCCTTCAAGGTCGAATGTCCAACTGGCTCTGGCGACTACATGCATCTCGGCCACGTCGCTGAGGAGATCCAGCACCGGCTGCAGCATCTGATGGCTGCTGATCCGCAAGGACGCCGCGCCATTCACGACGGGAACAACATGCTCAACTTTGATCCTCACTGGAAGGACTACCTGTGGTTCTATGAATTCTTCGATGGTGACAGCGGACGTGGTCTGGGTGCGACACATCAGACGGGCTGGACTGGTCTCATGGCCAAGATCATCCAGGACACCGGGTAAGTTTCACAGACTCCTCGATTTGCTTCTCCACTAAATCTTTTCCTAGTGTCAACTGCCGCCTCCCGCAGACACCACGAACACCCGGTAGTGCCGCCGCTCACTATTTCGACGATACCTTCACCCGCCAGCGGCGCGCCTCGATGACCAGGAGGGCCACCGGCCTCAAGCGCTCCATGACCCGCACTCGTAGCATTGGTGCTAGAAGCGACTACAGTGCTAACACCAACGGCGACACGACCGATGCCGGCGAAGACGAGGCTGATGAGGTCTTCTCTAATGGAGACGACAAAGTGCAACGCACCTGGTCCATCTACAAGGAAGACGGTTCCCAAGGCCGTGGTCCACCTCCGGTCGACGACCCTGACGATCCGATCAACAAGTACGTCCAGGATCAACTCGCCCGCATCAAGAGCAACGAGAGTGCCGAGCTGGCCGAGGAGTTGGCGAGTCAGAATGACGGCGTCAACGAGAATGATCTGTGATAGCACGCATGCTGTAGTAGTTGCTGAGGTGTGATGCGTATTTTCCACGCTTGGCTCTTGGAACCTACCTACCGACCTACCAATCTACGTAACTATGTTTGGTTTGAGGAAGTCCTGTGACGACTATATTATTTTTGGCATGATGCATGGCAAGACACGGCTTTGGCATTGCCTTTTCTATCCCTACCTATGGCATGGGAAAGGGAAAGAAAAAGGGAAAAAACAGGAAATGTCGATTGCGAAACGGACAGAAAAGAAGGGAGAGATTAGAATCAAGCCTATTACCTAGAAGAAGACAGACAGACAGAGAATAGACACAGATGAGATGATGACGACGATGACGATGATGTTTCGGAATTCCGTTTGAGATTGTCTGGTCTCTTTGATCGTGTGTGTAGAAGTCTGTGTGTGCGTGTGTGTGGTTTTATCCTCTGCTGAATGACTGATTGACTAATTGAGTGACTGGACTCACCGAATGGGGGGAAGTGAAACGGTGATGGGTATGCTACGACGCCTATGGATTTAAGCTCCCTTTCTTCTTCTTCTTCTTCTTCTTCTTCTTCTTCTTCTTCTTCTGCTCCTCCTCCTCCTCCTTCGCGTTCTGAAACCGCGGAGAAATCCTTCCTGATCTTTCTGCGAGGAAAAAAAAAAGGATCAGATACATATGGGTGGGTTCTTGATGGATGTGAAGGCGTTGTGCTTTTTTGGAAAAAAAAAATTCGGCTGCTGCTCACGGGGATAAGGTAAGGTAAGGTAAGGTTAAGGAAACACAGGGGATATTTCTTTGGTTGGTTTGGGGTGCTGAGCCGCGATTTTGCTGAAAGGGTATGAAAAATCCGTGGTCAGATGCTGTTCGCTGCTGGGGTGGGGAGCGGTGGTGATTTGGTAGTTGATGGGAAAGGTTTGAGGAGGAGCAGGAGGGGGAGGACGGGAGTGGTCTTGATCGATGGAATAGACGAAAGATGACCATGGCGAGGACTCTTCACTCCACTTTTCGTGTTCGGATCTAAATTCTGTAGGTCTTTACTTTGACTTTTAGTAATTCATTCATTCATTCATTTCAAGCACTCGCTCGCAATCCGCGCTCACGGCTTGCCGATCAATTCCGGCACCTCCGTCACAGGCGTCCCCGCAGCTTTCCCTCTACCTCCGAAACCCCATCGGATCTGATTCGGCATGTTCACGTGCACGCCCAATTCGTCGGCCCAAGCGAAGACCAGACCAGGGTTTTTCTGGAAGGCTCGTCCGACGATGACGAAGTCCAACCCGTCCTTTTCCAGGAGCTGGTTGGCGAGGGTGGCGTCGCCGATGGATCCGACCGAGGCCACGGCCATGGCGCTGCCGACGGCTTGCTTGACTTTGATGGCGAAGGGGGCTTGGTAGGCGGGTTTGACGTGCGGGTGTTGTTGCGGGTGGTTGCCGCCGGAACTGACGTCGAGGAGATCG
Organism: Pseudocercospora vitis; assembly: GCA_026120125.1. Lineage (NCBI taxonomy): Eukaryota > Fungi > Ascomycota > Dothideomycetes > Mycosphaerellales > Mycosphaerellaceae > Pseudocercospora > Pseudocercospora vitis. The sequence goes on from JALRML010000050.1 coordinate 18,722, forward strand.
ACGCCGCGCTCGGCGAGGAGGGGTGCGAGACGGACGGTGTCGTCGCCGGTCCAGGATTCGGGGATGTCGGACGCTTCTTCGAGCCAGTCGGTGGCGGAGATGCGGAGGAATAAGGGCATGTCGGCGGGGATGGTGGCGCGGGTTTCTTCGACGACTTCCAGCGTCAGACGGACGCGGTTGTCCCAGCTGCCGCCGTATCGGTCTGTGCGTTTATTGGAGACGGGGGAGATAAATTCGTGGAGGAGGTAGCCGTGGGCGTTGTGGATCTCGATGGCGTCGAAACCGGCTTGGAGGGCGCGCTTGACGGAGTCGTTGAAGGCTTTTTTGAACGCCGAGATGTCGTCGAGGGTCATTTCTTTGGGTTGGGCGTGTTTTTCGTTCCATGCGATGGCACTGGGTGCGTAAACGTCGTTGGGCCAGCCGTTGATGTCTTCGCCTGCGATGGCGCCGGAGCTGAGCCACGGTGCGACGGTGGAAGCTTTGCGACCTGCGTGTGCGAGCTGGATCATGATTTTCTGGTTTTGACTGTGGGCGAAGTCGACGACTTCTTTGAGTGGTGCGATCTGGCTGTCTTGCCAGAGGCCGCTGTCTTCGGGCGTAATTCGTCCTTGTGGTGTTACGGATGTAGCCTCGATGCAGGTGAGACCTGGACCGCGTTGGACAATGCCGCCGATGTGTGTCTTGTGCCACTGTTTTGATGTTAGCTTCGTAATTTGAACGAGGGTGATGATGAACGGACCATGGTATAATGACCATTCTCAGCGCTGTACTGGCACAGTGGGCTCAACATGATTCGGTTCTGGAAGGTCTACGGAATGATTTAGCGAATTTGTCTCGTGGGAGTGAGGCTGGCTGTGATATACCAAGCCTCTCAGCTTGAGAGGTTTGAACAGTTTCGGTACATCTTTCTGCCCATCCACAAGCAACGCTGTACCAGCTGGTGGATCTTGCAGGGGTGTGAAATATGGTACAGCTGGTGAGGCTCTATTCTTGTGCTCGTCCTGCGTGAATGCTGGCTTCTCGGGAATGTTGTGATGTGAGGTCGACATGCTGATGGGGCTGTGGTGCTGAGGGCGGATAGTGCTTGTTGTGAGGCGGAAGTAAAGAGAGGGTGAAGTGGATGTTTATATGTCAGAAGCAAATTTGGTGTGCAGCACTTGCTTTGCCAATGCCTTCGAACGTAGCCATTTGCACATTGTAGCATTTCAAATGCATGCCGTCCATTTCCGAATACTGTGTCGTCATAAGCTGGTGACCATCGTTCAGCATGCCGCGCTAGACCCGCATGGAAGCCATATTACTAAGACATTAATAACCGTCGGAAATACAATCCCGCATCAGCCTCGAAATATGTTCGACGATGTGTGCCTGGCGGCGGTCAGCCAGAGGCATATACAACGCTTCACAGCAGAGCGCTTGTGTTCGTCGAAGCAAGAACCTGGCTTTTGATTCATCGCTGCCGGATGCAGTGACGCCGCCCTGCACATTTTGCGCTCGAGCTCGTCTTCGCTGTGTAATCAGGGGTCAATTGCTAAAGAAATCATGCATATTTCAAAACGCCAAGCCCCTAGGTGAAGAGTTGAGAACTCTCGCCACTTGGAAAACATCCTGAACTTGACCGTCCCGGCTTCGAGAGCCATGGTCCGGATTCGTGTAAAATGAGTATGGTAACCTGTGTGGTCATTGTATTGAGATGTCGCTGAAGCTCCACGAGCTAATTTCAAGGGCTTCCCCGTTCATGATGCCTTGCACATAGGCTTCTCCGACAAGGGTGAAGCCCTCTTTCTCAGGTATTGGGCGCAAAATGTACGGCAAAGATGACCCAAGAACGATATATACCAGATCGCCTTCCATTGTACCGTGCGGCGCGAGGCCGACGTAGCCGGTAGTTGTCGTGAAAAGAACCCGACCACGCGTCGGTCCAAGGGTAAGCGTCTCTTGAGGATCGTGTCCCTTTTCCCATTGCTGGCCTGGGTCGTGATCATCAAGCAGACTTCGCCGTCTTTGAGATCTCATGTCTCCCCAAGCGGAAGCTGCTGCCCCATCTGTACCCTTGTAATAACCGTGTTCTATTGGCAAGTCAGTGATGAAATCCTAAGTACGCGGACGATTTGACACACTACAAATCGATAGGTCGCGACAGAGATATTGAAAGGCATCGAAACGCGTCGTACTTCCCGGCGAGTGAACCGCCCTCTGGTGTGCGATGGTCTTGGCTTCGAGCCACCAGCGACTAATCATCGTATGTGCAGTGTCTGGATCTGGTTCGTAGGCCAGATTGGTGATACCTGCAACGTGCACGGTATCGAACAGCTTGCCACACAAGACCAAGCCTCGCTCTATGTCCCAGTCCACTTCGAGCTCGTCCCCACCGGTACAGAAGCGGTCATCAAATATGAGAGGGCGCGAGAGCAAAGTGGCAGTCCAGTCCGGTACCTTTGTTTGAAAGTTGAAAGTCAGTATATAGTGCAGTACATGTTGATGGTGTCTTGTACCCAAGAATGCAGGTCGGGTAGCTGGTTGTGGCAGCCCGCGCAGGAAAGCAGGATCAACGTTCTGCGAGCCTCCTGGAGCTTGGCCGACAACTTACCACCCTCACCCTTGATAGCCAAGTTTGTTGCTTCTCCCACGGTATGCCTGGCAAATTCGTTGAAGACGCTTTGTGTACTCTGGTTGTAATCAGGTTCCAGATCATGATTACTAAGGCCCACGAGAGCCTATACGAGACATGTATCAGCGTTCATCTTCATTTATAGGCTGTCGTGGTGATGTACGTAAACCTTGTCACTGGGTTCATTTGCCTGCAAATTGCGTGACATGAGCAAAAGATCTAGGAGGTCGATACTGTTGTCCTTGGGATTGACGGCCCCTACCAACTCCTCAGGTTCTTCGAATATCGGCGAAGGGGCACTCTGGAGGACAACACCGGTATAGGCTGGCGGATGGCTGCCTTGATGCCTCCGTCGGATCCGATTGATACGGGAAAATGGCAGCTCCCACGCACTGAGCGTTGGATCAAGGAGCCAGTCCTGGGATGTTGGGCCCTCCAGAAGATTAATGACATCCTCGAGGTCGTCCCAAGAGATCGACCTGTAACCTACCACCAGTTCGACGCTAGGGTTTAGAACGACTTCTTGCACGATCCAGGTTCGCAGCCACCAGGGCCGCCTGAGGACTCCAGACAAGCCGTTCAGTCGCTCGCTGCCTTTCTGCGGAAGGTCGTAGCTGGCGGTACGGTAGAGATCTGAGCTTGATCTACGATGCCTTCTGGAGTACGCTGCTAGTTGCTCGGCAAGTTGCATGCCTTTATCGGAATTGTCGTGATCGTGGCCTAACCAGACCACGACCTTTTCAGCACCGGTAAAGATACGTCCCATCATCCTGACCTGGCGGTTTCGCTCGAGCACGTTATTCTGATTGATGCAGATCTGGTCAATCCAAAGAGTGACCACATGAGTCTGGTCCCGGAAGCGTTCCAGTGCTTCGTGAAGAGTGTCAGTAACGTCCAACAGCTTCCCATCGCAAAGGATACGTTTGTGCCGGACGCAACTCCCCCAAGTATATGATAGGGCGTCATATGGCGGATGATACTTTTGGCCTTGCTCAGGCTTCGAAACCCAAGAATGGACCAGAGTGATTGCTATTCTTTTGCTCGGCTTCGATGGCTGCAACTTGACGAGACGAATCCCATTTTCGACATTGCTGAGATTCCTGTAGCGATACTTGAGCTCCTGCAAAGCCATGATCTTAGATGATCAATGAAGAATGCCTCAGTGTCGGAGTTCCTCAAGCAGACGCGCAATTCCTTTGGTCGCAGTGAATTTGTGAATCATCCTGGCGTCCGATCGATATCCCATTCGATAGCAGCTCCCAGACACTCGGGATCGTGAAGCATCAGTCTGATCATGACGAAAATGCGAAAGTCTGCAAGTCGTGCTGAAGTGGATTTACACGTGCCAGGACCAAGAGCACACGCCGAGAGTCGACCTGAAAAGCAGTGACACGCTGCGATCCAAGCGACCGGCCTTGGCAGCGGGAATCGGGAGGCCGCTTCAGACTTCACCTGCTGCGTTGTGGACATGTATTCATCATAGAAAAGGTGTTCATTCTTGCCTAGTTTGTTTTGGGACAGCTCGAAAATCGAATCAAGGCTGTCAGCAGTATGAGTCGTTTCGAACCACGGGCTCTAGCGACCCACCACAGCTCATACAAGAGCCCCATCACATGAAGAACACAATGAACCAACTTGCCATGACCGTAGTGGAAACTGGACGCAACGGCGAATGCACTGCGAACTACATACCACCAGAACAAGGCGATGTCGGGGAGAGACTCAGTCTGCACAAGCCATATGCCGCCATGGACGACGATAACACGGAAAACCAAGTCTTCATCGCGCCGTGAAGTCCCCACGATCTTCCAGCCCAGATCCTCCAGATACAGTCTAGGACTGTGATAGCGATACCGGCCGAGTTGCAGTCAGATCAAGCTGGGCAGTGGTGAGGCTCAACTAAAGGCTTAGCAGCTCCGAGCTCGCTCGCAACATAGCTTATTCCGACCTCATCATTGGCTCCCGTCTCTACAATTGGTTCGAAAATGTTTGCAGCTTACCTACCCTGGACCAGGGACGCCCTAACCATCCATTTGTTTCGAACAATTCTGAAATAGGTCTACCTCGCAAGCACCTCGATTCCTTCGTGGCTGTCACGCAATTCTATCATGCCGCGATGAGAGGCTGTTCCCGGCCTCTACGGCATCATCAAGCATTCTTGGACATTAATATTCGCCATACTGACACTTGCCATGATGCATGGCTCACAACGTGATTCACCACCTTTGAGAACTCTCACTGAGCATTCGAGGGTGCGAGATGCCAGGCAGGAGAGTAGTGTGTTTTGCAGTGCAGGATCCTTGGTCGATGTGACGATTTCTTACGATCACACTACCTGCTCCACCTCTTCTACCGACGGCTCTCTGTTCTTGATAACTTTCTATCACTGAGAATTTTCTGCTGCTCTCTCTATTTCTATGGCTTGAACCGTGGTTTAGTGATACGAGAAAGCGGTTCCAAAGTGCGAAAGGTCCACAAATAGAGCTTCAAGTGACCAACACCCTCACAGCAAAAGTTTGACAGGTAGTGTGACTGCATTTTGGCTCCCTTGGAGTACCAAAGACCATCAGAGACCACGTTGTCAGAGTCATGTCGAGGTCAATAAATAACCCCTCGTCGCCGCCCTCCCTTTCCTCTTTCATAGCATCAGCATCAGCAGTATTCACACGGATGACAACTTTTGGCCAGAATGCATCTCAACATCTATACACCAAGCAGATCGAGAGAACTCCAGCTTTGACCACCGCTCCTGTCACAAGAACACCACACTTGTGCTCAGCTTTCACAACACCACATCACAAGTCGCCAAAATGGCTACGCCGGTGTGCAACCTTTTTGCTCACCTCAGCTGCAAGACACCACAAATCTCGCAAGCATCGATCGACTCTCCAGCAGAAGACACTCCAAACGACAATTTTGATGTGGCCCTTGGTTTACACCAAAAGTTCCAAGAAGCCAATACTCATCAAATCCGAGTGCTCCGGTACAACAAAATTCCACCAGCGTATCTCAGCAAGATCACACCATACAACGACATTCGATTCATGCTGCGCAGCGTACGGCACAAGACTCTCCAGCATCGTGCAGATTGTATCAAAGCAGCCGCCGAAAAAGATAGAGCTAAACTTGCTCTCGTCAAATCTCAAAGGTTCAGAGAAGCCTGGGTTAAGCGAACTTTCCACCAGCGCATCCGCTCTCGTCGCTCGTCTCAAAAGGACGATGTGCCATCTCCCAAGCACCCGGCGATGAACAAGCGCAAGACTGCCAATTTCCGCAGTCAAAGTCTTCCGGCACCAGTGCCAAAGATTAAGACCTTCAAAGCTCCACGAAGGTCATTACCATTCAACGAGGACGCACTGGATCCTTTCATGCTGTACCCAGAATGGGACTGGCCAGTGTCTCCTCTCAAAGCCAACTCTGCTCGATATGCTCGAGAGGCTCAAGAAGCCCAACAGGCGATTGCATACGTCAACGCCAAAAGGAGCCGTTTCGACGATCCTCCTACACTTGCGGACAAACTCAGGGTCATCGAATCCACTTACTGTTCGCTTTCGCAAAGCGACACACCACCGTCGCCACCACGAGGTCGCATGGACATCGAAGAACAGATGGACATCAGTTGGTGACTCCGGAAACCCGGGTCACCAACGGGCCAAATCAGGCTCAAGCAGGTATCCAAAAGTGCCTGCAACTGGATCGAATTCTCCAGGGCAATACTCCGGTCGCCAAAGGACAACCAAGCCGAGTCACAGTATGGGACGACAAGCAAAATTGCATCCGGTACGTCACAGTGTAGGTCTATCACGCTGCTGCTGTCGTGCCGGCAAAGTCTCAGACCAACGTGGCCGCTTGCCCAAGACCTCAAGACCGGGCCCTCGATCAACAAGTCATTTTCTTCCTGGTGACCATCCCCAGGACACAAAAAGTGGAGCTCCAACAAGCTGGGTCATCTCCAGGTTGGAAGCTCGAATCATGCAAAGAGAATGGTCATGTCACAGGCCAATTCTACACCGATTTCTCTGCTCTCACGCGAAAGAGAGCATGATTTCGACGACCGGACCATCAAGCAAGGCCGGTATACAAGCCATCGACGCCTCGAATTCGCTCAAGAGCATACTGAGCGACGCCATCAAAACCTGGCACTTTTGAGGAATGAAACAATCACAGATCTCGAGCCCGAAGCAGACCGTACTGAGAATCCATACTCTCCGCAAGATGCCACTGCGTCCAAAATGGAAGTACAGGCAAAGGCTGCTAGGCAGGATCCCCAGCCGGCAAAGAAGACCATGTCACCGGCGTCGAAGTTCCTCACCGAGCATACAGGTTAGCTCTGGTCGCGTGAGAAGATCCGACACCCAGATCGTACCTTGCCCTACTCTGTCAGAGCAGAGGAAGCTGGACGATCGACAGCAGATCAACAACCAATTGCTGCTGTACCAAAATCGTGCTATACGCAGCAGATGAAACCAGTCTCTGCACACGACTCGCGTACGCACGTAGTTCTGTGGCGATCGAACTCGCATCGAGACGCACCTCATAGATCCAAGTCCCTTGGCAGGGAGTGAGGAGATTTGCAGAACTGAATACCGTGTCCTCCACCTTTACTCACGGTCTCTTCGTTCACGTATGGTGACGAGGAGGAAACTCAACAACTTCATCCTGGCTCCGCGATCGAATTCGCATCGAGACGCACCTCCTTCTGCAATATTTATTGGAAGCGAGAAGATAGCAGCCGCCGTGGTCCCATAACCTCACCTCAACAGACCACGGGAACCCTTCTGAACCGAACAGCTCAACCACGAGAAGGGCCAAAGAGCTTGACGAACACATCAACAGTCTGCTCTGCGCCGTTTGAGTCTGTGAAAGGGTTATAAAGTGCACACCACCAGAGGCTTGGAAAACCTCGTGCACCTCAACGTAAACCTCTGTGCCTAACCTCACGGATGGTAGAGACCCGCCCCAAAAACGAAAAATTGCCTATACCATTGCTTCAGGTCGACTCCGGGAGAGAGATGAAGTCAGACCACAACGAGATCTTACCACAACAACAACAACGATACTGCTGGATGGAATGTACCGGTCGGTCCAACAACGTGCGGAAAAGTGAAAGAATCAAAGTCTGGAATGATGCTGATACTATCGCGACATAACATGAGACAGCCGGGCCACCATCTGGTCTACGGAGATTGTCGAGGAAATAAGGCTACTTTTTGGGTTCGTAATGCTCGAAGCACGCCTGTACCCGAGCACAAATTGCTCATGCTACGTCGGCAAGGTATGAAGGTTGCTAGGCAGGGTCAATGATTGGAGAGATGTAAATTATGATCATGACGAGTTTATGGAGTGCATCCCAGGGCACTGGCGGTGGCATTTTTGGCCTTTTGTGCAAGACAGAGCACGGCGGGTGGCAACTCTTTCCTCCCACTGGGGGGTTTTAATGAGATGAGCCAGGACTTGAGAGACATGCAGCACCAAAAGAAGTGCTTTACAACTCTTTCTCTGCTTTTCAAGCTGATGTCGTGGTATGTGACGTGCCTTGTAATGTCGCCGTCGCTGAAAAGTTGCGGCCTTGATGCCTGATCAGATTTCGTGCCCCGCTTAACAGCCATATTGCAGCCGGCAGCTTTCGCTAAGCACAATGGAGCGTAGAGCGAGCAACATACAGCCTTAGCTTTATATGAGAAAGGCTGTAGCACTGCCGTACTGACGATGGCGGAAGAGGCGAAAGAGAAGACTGCCGACACGCAGCTGGCGAGTGATCTGGCTGACAGGTCGCTGGACGACCCCACCGCTACCTCGAAAGCTGCGGACGACCTCGCAAATGACGACGATGAAGAGGAGGAGGGTGATGAGGAGGAAGGAGAGGACGGCGATGAGACAGGCGCGGCCGGCGCAAGTCCCAGTTCGAAGAAGAAGCGCAAGCCAAGAAAAAAGAAAAAGAAGTCTGTGGGCGAAGAGGCTGCTCCCTCCAAGCTGATCCCGCAGAACAAACCCGTGGCAGTACACGACATCCCCTCCTTACTCAAGCAGCTCCAGCTTGAGCAGCCGAACAAGAAGGAGGGCAAGGCGCCAGAGGACTACAAGTTCTGGAACACACAACCTGTGCCCAAGTTCAAGGAGCCCAATCTCCTCCAAACCACAAACGGGGGTGACGGTGAATCTCTGCCAGAAGGACCGATCCTGCCCAGCAAAGTCTGCAAGGCCAGTGCCAAAGCAGAGCCAGAGAAGCTCGTCGACGGCTTCGAATGGTGTCTGATCGACTTGGACGACAAGGAGGAGCTGCAGGAGTTCTATGACTTGCTCTACAACCACTACGTCGAAGATACGGATGGCTCTTTCCGCTTCAATTATTCTACCCAGTTCCTGGCATGGGCATTGAAGCCACCGGGCTGGAAGAAGGAATGGCACGTAGGCGTCCGCACTGCTCCTAAGGATGGCAAGAAGGGGAAGCTCGTCGCATCTATCGCTGGTATCCCGGTCACGCTGCGTGTGAGAGGCGAGAAGATCAATGCAAGCGAGATCAACTTCCTCGCCATCCACCGCAAGCTGCGCAACAAGCGACTCGCGCCGGTCCTGATCAAAGAAATCACGCGGAGATGTTACATCAACGACATCTTCCAAGCACTCTACACAGCCGGAACTCTTCTTCCGACGCCGGTCAGTACTTGTCGATACTTCCATCGCTCGCTCGACTGGGAACATCTCTTCCACACAGGCTTCAGTCACATGCCTCCAGGCTCGTCGGCGCTGCGGCAAAAGTACAAATACAAGCTGGAATCCCACACGCAGATCAAGGGTCTGCGGCCGATGAAGCCAGCAGACATTCCAGCTGTCAAGGATCTGCTCACGCGGTACACGGAACGCTTTGATCTACGACAAGAATTCACGGACGAGGAGATTGCGCACTACATCTGCTCTGACACGACCAAAGACGTGGTGTGGAGCTACGTGGTGGAAGATCATGGCAAAATCACCGATTTCGTCTCCTACTACTTGCTTGAGGTACGCCTTCCCCCAACATCGAACTGCCCAGATCATACACTAACCCCTTTGCGTCCAGTCAACCGTCCTCCGCTCCTCCAAACGCGAGACCATCCGCGCCGCCTACCTCTACTACTACGCCACCGAATCCGCCTTCCAAACCCCTGGAAAACCCAAGGTCAAAGCCAAAGAACTCCAAGACACTCTCCAAACCCGCCTCCAACTCCTCATCCACGACGCGCTGATCTTAGCGAAAAAGGATGACTTCCATGTCTTCAACGCCCTCACCTTGCTCGACAACCCGCTCTTCTTGAAGGACCAGAAATTCGAGCCGGGCGATGGGAAGTTGCATTACTACCTGTTTAATTATCGGACCAAGCAGCTGCCGGGCGGCGTCGATGAGAGGAACGAGGTCGATACGAGCAAGACGGGCGGGGTGGGAGTCGTGATGCTTTGAATGAGAGTCGTGGTGAATGACGGTGCGAGGATATCGGTGACCTGCTCTCTCTACCCCAGAGGTATGAGGTGGGTTCATGTCTTGGTGTGTGCAATTTTATAGCATAGCGTAGCTCAAGCAAGGCTCAGGGACAGTGAGTCAGAAATATGGATCGGTATCTTTTGTGATAGGCCCGTGCCAGCTTCGACGATTTAGATCTCAAATGTATTTCGAAAGATATATATGAAGGCCGTGGCCCAGCGCGCGCGCGCGAGACGAGACGAGACGAGTTCCTCAGGACCATCCGCCGCTCGAAACTTTCCTCCAGCTCAGACGACGATGAAATCAGAACTTGTGAAATCTGATATCGAATCAATCATTTTCACTCACCGTAAAACCCCACCCTTCCGCTCCACCAGAAGAGAAAAGATAGAACAGCGCATCACTCGACCACCCTTCTCTCTCTCGCTCTCTCTCTCTTTCTCGCATGATTGCTACTTACTAGCGGCAAGCTGTACAGGGTCATGATTTCACAGATCTAATCTGGGAACGGGAGTAATGGGAACGCGGAGGGAAATGATGAGGTCCGCGGGGTGCGTATACTGAGATGCGCGAATGATTGGGGTTAAGAATGAGAGGGCTGTCCGTGTGGTAGGGGGAACATAGTGAGGTTTCTCACGTTTTCTCTGCAGGTTGTATAAGGTGGCAAGCAGACCTATTTCGTGCTGCTGCGTTAGAAGGCGATATCGGGTCCGCGTCACGTGTACGTTGCTGCTGAGCTATGTGTAGGGTCAGCGCCCGCAAGTCATCCATGCGCACATGAGAAGGATTTCGGAGGTCAGAATGCAGAGGAGAGAGAGAGAGAGAAGATCTGATACACTTCAGGCCGTCACGGACCCGAGAAAAAACGCCCTAATGCAACACCAAAAGTTGGTGATATAAAAACAAGAAGCGAACCGCCCGTTCGTAGCCCGCGGATCCCATATCGCATTTTGTCGCAGCGCGCGCCATCGCAGACTCATGCCCAGGACTCTAGGTTCGTGTATAGTGGTAGTGGTACAAGTATGTCGGGTGCGGCGTGGCGTGGGTCGTTGTGCCGCGTCGTGGTCTTGAGATCATCACCACTTCCTTCGTCTTCATTACTGCCGCGGTTGTGTGCGTGCCTTTTACTTCGTCTCGTCCCGCAGGAAAGTGATCAGGTCATTCCTGTCCTTGCCCTTCTTCAAACCACCGAAAGCCATCTTGGTGCCAGGAATGTACTTTTTAGGGTTCTCGAGGTATTCAAACTGCGCGGGTGATCAGTGATCTTTTTCTTATGCGATTGTCCGACGTCTGTCCATACCAGTGTGTCCTCGGCCCATGTGATGCCCTTTTGCTTGTTGGAGTCTGAGTATGAGAAGCCTTCCACTTGACCTGTCTGACGACCGAAGAGTCCGTGGAGATTTGGACCGATCTTGTTGCCCTCGCCCTCCTTCAGGTTATGGCACTGTGCGCATCGCGTCTGTGCTGGGATTAGTCTGAGATGTGGACGTGATGCGCCAAATCTCGGGGCCGAGCATTGCCTCTCGAGCGCCTGAGATGGAAGCGTACCTTGAAGAGGTTGGCGCCCTTCTTGCTGTCACCTATGCACTGTCAGTACGAGGCTCTGCTGGATGACTGGCTGTGCGAAAGGAGATGTCCGGGCGGTGGAAATCTTCGGCGGAGGTCATCTGAGCATCGCCAGCCTGCGCGATGCATAGCGCATACCATTCCACCCTTCAATGGCTCCTCGATAAATTGTGGCGCCACTCGGGATGACATTGGTGCTGTTGTGCTGGTTGAGGAGAAGGAGGCGTACCGGCTGCGAAGCTGTCCTTGCCCATTGTGTCTGATGGTTTGGTGTGTGTGGTGGATGCGGAGGATGGGAGCGGTCAAGGGCTGTGGATGCAAAGGTTATGGGAGTGTGGATAATGTGTTGTGGTGCGGGAGGAAGAAGAAAGAAACAAGTGGTTGCGTATGAGAAAAATGTATGAGCAGGAACGACCGACTCCGTTGATGGCTGCCGAGCCAATCAGCGGCCAGGCAAAGGAAAGACCTCGCGACGGAAGAAATCGGAAACGCCACAACCTGGGCGGAAGCGGCTCAACGCGTCAACTGCAGCAAATCGGCGCGTTTTTTGTCTCTTCTCTGTGACTCTGTCGCCGTCCACTCTCTTCACCACCCGTGACATCTTCCGCTCGTGCTTGCCTCCGTCAAGCTGCGAGCTGTGGCGCACCTCCCTCCTAGCTCCCATGTGTCGTCGAACCTAATCTCGCCGACGACCAGGGTGACGGGATGACGTCTTGCTCACCTTCTACCTCCATCAGCGTGACCTCAGGTACAGTATATGTCACCACCTGCATCGACATGTCAGCCGGGCGGGCGACGTGGGCCATCATCGGCGCCAGCAGAGGCATTGGCGCGGAATTCGTGAGCCAACTCTTGCGCAGCGGACATGATGTAGTGGCCACAACGCGGAAACCGATCGGTGAACAAGCTCATTCCCGTTGGCCGAGCGAGGCTAAGCCCGCCATCTATGATCTGGACATCTTGAGTGAGCCGAGCATCGATGCCTTCGTGTCGAAGCTGCGGGCGGACGGCGTGCAGCGGATCGACTATCTGGTCCTCAATGCCGGAGTCCTGAGATATCCTAATGTGAGGACTCTGTGGTGCGTGTGTTGCGATGCCATGCACGCCTGCATACTCGCTGTTTTCCGCTGCTAATGGCGCACAGAGGGCGACCGAGATGTGAGCATGCATTCGCTGAGCCACAGGACTCGTTGCTGACTGTGCAGCTCATATGCTGATCTCGCCTTCCATCTGCACACCAACACCATTGGGCCCATCATATGTGCACAGCGGGTGCTCCGATCGGGCATCACAGTAGGTACGCTGGCCTTCATCTCCAGTGACTCGGGCTCGGCACAAGCCTTTCGGGAGATGGAAGATGGCTTCGCGGCATATGCCGCCTCCAAAGCTGCTCTCAATCAGATGCTCAGGCACATGGCCGCCGAATTGAAGCGTCAAGGCAGCCCGACGATCGTGATTGCCTTGCACCCGGGCGAGGTGGCGACAGATATGGCCAATATCGATCTTGCCTGGGAGGTCGAAGGGCAGATGACTCCATCTGAGAGTGTGTCTTCGTGCATACCGGTGATCGAGAGCAAACGCTTGTCCGATACGGGGACTTTCTGGACTTGGGAGAACAAGGTGCGTTGTATGGTACTGTGCACCTGAGACTTGCTGATGCGCTGCAGCCATATCCGTGGTGAGCTTGCCGGTGACCGCTGTGCATGTGCATGGTCGCTTCGTGTTCCAATGCCTACAAGACGCGAACCACCTTCTTGTGATGATGCGTCGGCGCGAACGCGCACGCGACTTGCCCAGCTATGTAGCGGCAGCTAATAATGCCATTGCTGCTGTACCATCCTCATTCTCTGTCTCAGTCTCAGCGCTTGCCTTCTAGGACATTGTCTGGCCACACTGAATAAGCCTAACAGCCGGAGCATCATGCAGATCGACTTCCAAGAAACATCTCACACGACCTTGCCCTACGAAATGCGCTTACGCCGATATAACTTCCAAAACCTCCCAGCGCCGAATCTGCTCAAACCCATCGCAACAGTGTCTGAGGCCTTACTCAACAACCTATGACCACACCATCCCAGTCCTATACATAGCGCCTCATCTCATTCTTCCCATAGCCCACGCTCACGCATTGTGTTGCCAATTCGACTACCACGAAGGGGTCGGAAGGCAATGCCGGTGGTGGTGAGATGGGATTGAGGTAGAAGGCTGACTTGTGTCCTACAAGCCTGCAAAGGTGGTCAGGCAGATAGGTCGAGTATCAGAAAGACGGAATTGCCTGTTTGCTTACGCCCTTCAGCAATGCGCTCTACTGACAGCCGGTAGATATAGTAGAACAGACATCTTCATCGATATACGCCCCACATCGATTCATTCATTCGAGACGTCAATGGCCAGGCACCTCGACTCCATCCATTCCACAACAGGCTTAGAAAAGCTTAACCAGGCTGGTGCCAAGGGAGTGCACGTTCTGTATCCGTCGCGAAGAATGAATAATAATGAATCGACCTGCAGTGTCGCATTGATCGCTGTCACGTCGGCATGCCGAGCGCCCTCACGCGAAATATGCCGCATTCCTGGACTCGAAGCTGATTGGCGTTCGTCTCTTTCAGGCTGTCTACACCTCTTGGTAGCATCTAGGCCTCTTACGAGAACATCGCACAAGGGCAGGCCAAGCCTTGACTTGGCTCCTTTGCACGTCCATCACATTCCTACTGAATTGCAAATGTCTAAATCAACAAAACTGTCGCGCTCGTACGATGTCCTCTATATGTTTCGACGGACTGATCCGAGCCTCTGCTCTGAGCCGTACCGTCTCTTCTTCCGCCACCATGCAGTCCCTCGTTTTGGCATCTTTCTTCTCGACAGTCGTTTATGCAGTTGAAGCCCCCGCGCAGAAAGTGATCACCCTCACTGAATGGCGCAAATGCTCGATTTCATCCACCGCACCAATTCATGACAGCACACAGTTCAGTGTGCCAGGTTACCCTATTGAAAGTTCCACAGCATCCTCCCCAGCCTCGTCTGCCAGTCCAAGTTACGGCGCGTTCCCCTCCACAGGCGGTTCCTTGGGGTCAACGGCCCCAGGTTCGTCGGCGCCGCAGCTTGGTGCCGTTGCGGAAGGCGCTTCGGCAGACAAGATTGAACAGCTATACTGGCTGTACTATGCGCAGGCTATTAAAGATATCGCGCAGATCGAGACTGGTGATTCGCATGCATTTTTCCTTGGCGCGACAGCCCAGAGGGGACCTGTGGCTGGCGATACGATTCCAGAAGAGTACACCAATAACGAAATGTACCCACTTGCCAACAATCTCTTGGAGATTGACAGCCTCTTCTACAGCCCGGGTGGCCAGCATGGATATATCCAGGAGCTGCAGACGTAAGTAGAAGGTAGTGGATCGTCATACCTGAGTCCTAACATTTTTCAGATATATGGTCTACGCTGATCCGGTAATGTGTGCCTTGCATCGACTGGCTTGACTGGTTCTAATACATACACAGGAAGCACAACCCACGGCGGCACAGCAGATGTCTCTGTTGCAAGCTTACAAAGACAGAGATGCCGCCAACACGTATTTCGAAACACAGACCGTCGCTGCACGCCAACGGTATACTCGAGACAAGGAGTGGGGACTGACTGACCTTACCTTCGACCAATGGCTCCGTGCTGGCAAATATCCAGCCTACAACTCCGCCGAGAGCGACGTCGCCCAGATCACCACGACGATTGACAACCTCAATCTTCAAATCAACGGGCCCAAATCCGAACTGATCAACGCCGACCGCGGCCGTATCAGGAGAGGCCTCGAAGACCATACTCCAGACCCAGGGTAAACCACCACAGCCCTGCCGACCGCAAGACCCCACCCACTAACAGCTCCCAGCTACAACATGCCCGCCGCCTTCGGAACCCTCCCGTCATCCGCCCAGCTCCTCAACGACTACCGCACGGGCAAGAACTCCACGCCTCCCACGGGAATCTACCAAGTCCCGCAGTACAGCGCGCCGCAGTACAAGAAGTTCATCTCGGAAGCCCAGGCCAAACCGCCGGGCACCTACAAGCCCGCGCAGTCCCGCGCCTTCACTGTCGACAGCCGCACAGACACGTCGAGCTACGATTTCGGCCAGACCAGCGTCGGCGCCAAGTACTCGACGGGCTGGTTCTTCTCCTACGGCGTCAGCGGCAGTTACGACACGGAATCGTGGAAATTGCAGACGGGCTCGTCGACGTCCTCCGTCACCATCAACATCACCTACGATTCGATCGAGAAGATCGATCTCACCCCAGGGTTGTGGTGAGTTTTTTTCCCGCTCTACTCTTGTCATGGATTGCGACCCCATCCCAACTAACCCCTTCCTCTTCTGTACGTCCCTAGGAACGTCGACATATCCAAATACAAACTCATCCCCGCCGCCCCATCCAGCCTGCAAACCCTCGTGCGTCCCTCGCAACTCATCGTCGCCAACCGTCTCGGCTACGACATCTCCCTCGACGCCACCCTCTCCGAACAACTCGACACCCACTACAAGCAGACCGAACAGGCCGGCGGCGGCTTCAGTATTTTCGGCATCAGCATCTGGGGCGGCTCCGCCAGTCGCACCGACGAGCGGAATACCCACGAGGCCAGCTTCGATCGCGCCAGTCAGCGCATCACCGTCACGCCGCTGGATGATGTGAGCGTCGCGACGGTGATTGGGATTGTGGGCGAGAAGTTTGATGTTTTGGTTTCGTAGGGCAGGGGGGTTTGTCCTTCAGGGAGACGGGAGGCAGAGGTGTGGAAGGGAAACTCTTTGGCCTGGCGTTCATGGGGTCGAAGCGGCGCTGTGTTTTTGGTTCGCTGTGAGTTGATTGTCTTAGCCGTCGCGCCGCTCGGGTATGGAAGCCGCGTGAATGCGATCGCAAACGATGCCGAGTGCCTTCCTTCGCCTACGGACTGCGTACGCTCTGCTTCCCATAGTACTACAACATTGACCATCTCATCCTTCCCAGCACGTCCGCGCTCTAGCATACCCATTCAGTCGAACGAAATTCCGAAGGGATCAAGACCTGACCAGTGTCTTCTCACGCGGATATCTTTCTACCTCTTACCGGTATCCACGCCCCATCGATGCATGCCCGAAAATTACTTTCCCCTCCCCAACTTCCCATCCCCCTTACGCTCTCACGCACAATCCCTTCAACCGATCATAAATCCCTCCCATCTCCTCTCCCCTCCCTCCCTCCCTCCCTCCCTCCCTCCCTCCCACCCATCCCAAACCCAACCCACGCGCTCTCCCTCTACGCCCCAACCCTGCGAGCCAGAAAATCATCCCGCACGACCCAAACACACTTCCCTCCTCCCCTTCCCTTCTCCCTCTCACAACCTTTCCCATAGGCAGCGGCAGCGGCAGCAGCAGCACGCGAGGGTTGGGTGTGGCCGCATCGGCACTCTGACCCGGCCTTCGTGGTGCCGGAGAAGCGGTAGTGGAGGGCGGAGCAAGCGAGGGCGCAGGTTTGGGGGTTGGAGGTGGGGCTGTGGAGATGGGGGAGGAGGTGTGAATGGTAGTGAAAGGGGAAGAGGAAGGGGCCGAGGGGGGTGTAGTGGGAGGGATTGTATCGGGATGGGTTCGATGCGGATTTGGTGGGTGATGTGGTGTGGGAAGGTGATGAAGTGGGACGGGAGGTGGTGTGGGAAGATGATGTGGGAGGCTTTGGGACGCTGTGGCTGGTTGGCGAAGGGTGGGGAGATGTCGTGTGGGTGACAAGTGTCGTCGCTGTGCTGGTGAATGACGAGCTGCTTGTGCTTGATGTTGAAGAAGGAATCGAAGATGCAGAGATCGACGAGGGTGTGCTTGCGCGTTCTGATGCAGCACTGCTGGTAGATGGACTCGAGGAAGTGCTCGTAGATCCGGATGCTGATAGAGGTATGCTTGTTCTCCGAGATGTTGTAGAAGAAGCCGAAGATGCAGAGATCGATGAGGATGATGTTGTGCCTTCTAACGCAGCACTGCTGGAAGATGGACTCGAGGAAGTGCTCGAAGATCCATTTTTCGAAAGCGATATGCTTGTCCTCCGAGACGTTATGGGAGAAGTCGACGTCGAAGTCGAAGTTGTAGTCAGAGTTGTAGAGGTCGACAAGGACGAGCTCGTGCGTTCTAACGCAACACTGCTAGTAGTTACACTCGAGATAGTGCTTGAAGGTGCGGCTGCTGATAAAGGGATGCTTATGGTCTCCGATATTGCAGTACTAGAAAAAGAAGTCGTAGTGCTAGCCAAAAAAGTCGAAGTCGAAGATGCAGAGGTTGACGAGGACGGACTTGTGCCTTCTAAGGCAGCTGAAGTAGCAAAGGAAGTGCTCGAAGATCCGGACGCGGATAGAGATACACTTACATCCTTTGAAGTCGTAGTACGAGCAAAAGAAGTCGAAGTCGAAGGAGTAGTCGAAGACTGTAATAATGACGAGGACGAGCTCGTACCTTCCAATACAGCACTACTAGCAGTTGAAGTAGTAGAGAAAGTGCTCGAAGATCCAGAACCCGATAGAGATGTGCTTGCACTCTCTGACGAGGTACTACTAGCAAAAGACGTCGAAGCCGAAGAAGCAGTCGACGAGGGCACGCTATCCCTCGCCACCGAACCCGACATTGCCACCCCGCTGCTCACGGTCGCCGATGAGGTGGTCAAGCCCGACACGGAGTCAGTAGGAGGAGGTGAGAAGGTGGTAATACCGGAAGCAGTGTTGGGAGGGGAGCTAGTCCCAATGACGGTGCTCGTGGTGGTGGACGAAGTCACCAATCGCGCGCCCCAGACACCATTGTTGACCGGCGCACCGACGGTCGATTTCAAGTAGCACGACGAGCCCGCCAGTGCGAGGACGAGGCATCGGTCGTTGGCGGCGCAAGCGTCGATGCATTCTTGGAAGGAGCCGACGCTTTGCGAACTGAGATCACCAGCGAGATGGTCGAGGCCGCATTCGATCGTGAAGGATTTGTTGTTGGATAGCACTGTCGTGCCGTTGGAAGCAGGACAGGTGACGGCAGTGCTGGCTGAAGTAGAGCCTGTCGAGGTTCCTGTCACGATCGCTGTCGAGGTCGTCGTGCCAGCCGAAGAGCTGCTCGAGCTCCAATCCGGGTCTTGATAGACGGTGAGACGACTACCAGCACCGCAGAATTCGTTGCTCGCGCCCGAGCACAGTATATTACAATCCCCATCCGCAGTCCGGTTTGCGCCGGCAGAAATGGCATTCCCACAGTAGCACTCGCTGCCGTATTCCGTGCCGAAGTATTGGTAGCCGGAGCAGAAGGTGGCGCACGACTCCAATGTCATTGAGTTGCCGGATGTGCCTTTGCCTGGGAGTGCGCGCGCGCCGTTGCTGGCTTCGGTGTAGCAGGATACGTAGTAGAAGTCGCCCACGGTCTCTGGGGTGCTGGGTGCCTGCTGCAGTGCGGGACGTCCGTTCGCGAAGAGTGAAAGGCGTCCGCTACCACCACATGTCTCGGATGCATTCCCGGGACAGCTGAAGGAGCAGGAGCTTTCGATGACCTGGGTTGCGAGGTAGCCTAGGGCTTTGCCACAGAAGCACTGGGTGCCATATTCAAGGCCAGCGATGCTGTTACCACCGTCCGCACATGTCTGGGTGCACAACTCGATGGTGTTCGCGTTGCTGGAGTAGGTCATGTTGGTCAGCGTCTGAGGACTTTGGTCCGACCAGCAGCCCCAGTAAGTCATGTTGCCGGCGTAGGTGTTATTGTTCGTCGACGACGTAGTACTGTTGAGAGCTGGATTGGGGAAGGGATCGTCGCCGGGTTGTTGTCGAGGATAGCCGAAGTCGTATGAGCGATTGCCGTTTTCGTAGAAGTTATCAAGAAACAGGCGAGCCCGACCAGCCTCGGATGCCATCATGCCGCCTCCGTCGTGGCCCATGTTGACGAAATCAACGGTGTCGCAGTTACGGGCTGTTGGGTCTGGGCAAGATGGGGGGAAAGCTTTGATGAAGTTGAAGAATCGTTCGTTTCGGTTCGAACCAGTAGTACCGGGAGCACAGGTGGAAGAATCATCTCCAAGATCTTGAGTGCCACGAGCGTAATTGACGGCCTTGCTTTGGAAGTTGGCCAAGATGGCATCACGACCTGATGCCACCAGACTAGCTCCGTAAGTCATCGGGTATTCGTCGAAATTGCTGTAGCCCTCTCTGTAGTCGTCATAGGTCGGACAGGCGGTGGTGGAGAGAGGACGGTCAGTACTCAGCCAGACATAGCTGTTCGGGTTAGCAATCCTGGCAAGCACAGTATGTCAGTGATAGTCTTGGGATTATGTGTGTGTTATGCGCGGATTCTTACCAGTAGCTGACAGGAGTCTTTGTGTTGAGTGGAGCGCCGAGAGCTGCGTAGCGCTGGACCTGCGGCTTGTCAGCAATGATCTGCGCTGAAACGTAGTGTTCACTTACTGTTTGCGCACCCAGTGAGTGGCCAGCTATCACAATCTGACTCATCTTGGGAAAGAGGGTCTTGTTATCGAAGTATCGGATGATCTGGTCGAGCACGTCGTAGGAGCTCGTGGTTTTGGATGTGTATGGATATTGATTGTTGCCGCCAGCCGACCACTGCGACGACTTCCAAACCAAGCAAGAGCTCGTAGAGCCCCGGCCAGCAGCCAGTCCCTCGGTCCATGGGTAGCCTGTCGTCTTGTCATCGCCGTTTGGGAAGTACGGTGCCATGATCGCAACCGTATCGAAGTTGACGTTTGGATCCGATGTGACTTGTGAGAGGGCCGATAGCATGTTGGACATGTAAGTGCCCGGATCGCGGTTGAGGCCATGGATGATGACCACGGCACGTTGAACATTTGATTCGACCAGCCTCTTGTTGCTCTTCCCGTGAGAGTAGTAATTGATGAGGGTTAGGTTGTTGTTCTTGCCAGATGGGTCGTTGACACGGAAGTATGCAATCTCGGATCCAGGAACGCCAGGCAGTGTGGTGTTGATGACATCCCCAGCGTACTGCTGAGCGTCTGAAGCTCGAAAGAAGCTGGCAGCGAGAGCCGCCGCAACAGTGAGGGTGAAGCGCATGTCGACCTGCTGGATTGGATCGTTATGAGTATCTTAAGCGAATGTGGTGAAAGAGGGAATGTCAGGTACGAAAGCTGCCAGTATAACAAGAACGAGTGTTGTGTGTCATATATCAGCGTATGTCCAACCTTTTATCCATCCCAAGAATCCTTATTGAGACTCCTCCTGCTCACCTTCTGGAGAGGTTTGAGCTGATAGTTTCTTGCTATCGAGGCTTCTCAATTCTACAGCCATGACTGTTCTGCACCCAGCCGAGAGACAAACCGGTCCAAAGCGAAGAACTCGAACTTCCCGATCGGGTCAGCGCTTCAGCAGCTTCAGCAGCTTCAGCAGGTATCCGAAGCAAGTGGCCGCGCTCCGGTGCACGACCAACCGAGAGCGCATGTCCTTCTCCTTTCGTTCAGACGGACGGCACGCAGGAGTGGAGAGGTCTGAACTACGAATAGGTTTCCTTCCAGACCATGTGGCCACGAGGCTCATCCGCCATCTCCTGTTCCACATACCAGGGCGCCGGAGATGGCATCGGTTCGACCACTAACGAGAACAGTTACCCGGATGCAGTGTGGATGGTGAGTCTTTTGTTGTCCAGAGCGGATATTGTCATCGGCGGACTCCTGACGCATCGTTCGCGCGTGTTGGACGGGAGCAGCTCTCTGCGACGGCATCAGCATAGCGGCGTCAGAGGAGAATGGACCTGAGCAGGCGACCGTCATCACAGACTCCGGCGAATCGTAGTTTGAGATTCGTCACGGCCTAATAGCTTCGTAGCGATCACTTGAGACGGAGGAGAAGAGCGCTGCCTCTACGCACCCACAGCCTGAGTGGACTATAGAGGAGAATACTGTGATGCATTTTGAGGCCATCACGAAGCACGGAGAACGTGTCAACCAGTATCGTCCGCCCCGAAACCGTGACGTCGCCGCAGCCTCCCGCCAACGCCTCACTCCATCGGGATCCCTGTCATCGTGCAGCGTGAGGCGGGACATCATCGACACTACACTACATGTACTACTGATGATGTAAGGAGGTGGTGAAATGAGGGTTGGGCGTCAACGAATCTTGCTTGCTTGCTTGCTTGCCTGCTGGCTGCTTGCTTGCTGCGAGACGACAACTCCCGGCAGATGAGGGCGTGAGGGTTAGTTCGGTTGGGCAGCACAGCAAAACCCAAGGTGTGTCGCGGGTACGGGGGTGGGTGTTGATGAGAGGTGGATGGTGGGTGATGGTCAAGCCACAGTTCGCGTTTCCCTTCGGGCACATGCCTGTTCACACGCCTCGTCCTGGTTGTTGATCGCACCTTTTGACGCCCGACCGAAATCTCCGCCGCGGCATTTTTTTTTTGATGCTGGTTTGGGCAGCGCCGTCGCCGTGGTCGTCGTCGTCGGGGTCGGGGGTCGTGTGCGGGATTTCTTGCATGGCGACGCTCCTGTTTCGTGCTTGATATCCATTCCGGCCTGGAGTATCCGAGAAATGCGTAATGCGCGACGGCAGCTAGTCCCATGCCCGACCTATCACAGCCTCAAGATGCATCTACACCAGGCTGCCGAGGCTGGTTTGGGCTTTTCATAGGGAGACCCCCTTTCGTATCCATACCCATACCACACCATCATAATCCGACGGCAGATCACGGGCCGCCGACTCTGTGCGCGGCCGGGGAATGAGGCGCATCTGCCCTCCCTTCGCCCCATCGCCCCGTCGTCCGACTCGACGCCCGACGTGGGATTTTCCAACGGACAGATGAAGCATGTTTCGCATCGCAGGCCGGTCACCGTCGCTGCCAATGGGAGAGGCGTGGTCCTGCGTAAGCGTTTCCCACACCACTGGAATGTGCGGCACGTTCGCAGGGCACGCCCGCAGCCTTCTCCGATATCATCTGGTGAGTCACGGCAGCCGACTGGACCGCACGCACGCACGCACGCTCAGTGGCCTGCCTGGCATCTCCCTGCGAATGCTGCCTGACGAAGCTGGTCCGTCCGTCCGCTTGCCTGCCTTGCTCAGCCCTGACATCTGCCTCCCGTCCCGTCCACATGGGAAAGGCGTCGTGACAGGCCGCCCGCTCGCTGTGTGTGGCTGTACCACTCGTCTGCCTAACAGGTCTGCAACACATATATAACCCGTAAACTTCACTGCTGCATGTCTGTCATTCCCCATTCAATCCCGCCACACCCAGCACCCGCGCTCCCAGTATTGCTCAGAGTCATCTTATCCTCTGGTGAGGACCTCTGCCAAACCACCACATACACTCCCGAAACCTCATCACCATTTCAAGAAAGCCATCCACCAACAACTCCAACTCCACGCCACCACCACCAATATCCTCAACCGATCCAAACAACTCGAATCAGACATAACCCAATCATCCAAAAGCGACTCAAGACATCACATCAAACCACTGGGTCCCGCTCTCGCTCGCCCCATTCCATGAGCCACACTCCCACCCGCCGAGACAGCGCCCACTCCATCACCACCACCAAAATGACCTCCTCGCCCACCTCCTCATCCGCAGGCGCAGACACCCTCACCCACCGACCCGTCATCGTGCACAAGCCCGCCGGACCCTGGCACGACGACGTCCGCTCCAGCGATGCGGGGCACGGGAGTGTGCGGAAGTGAGTTGAGTTGAGTTGAGTGAGAAATTCGGGAGAGAGAGAGAAACGTGTGTATAGGAATCGTGAAGGGGGGAAATGTGACTTTTTTTTTTTCTTTTCTTTTTCAGGGTATGAGAGAATAGGATCAGGCGTTTTTTCGGGGATAAAAGGGGGACAAGCCTCGCTGGCTTTTTATCATTGTTGACAAGCATCTGTAAAGGGAGGGAAGAAACAGGGACACAGGGATGGATGGATGTTTTGATGTTTTTTTTTTTTTTTGCTGGATTTAGAGATACCCCCCAACCAATCGATTGGATGAGATGGAGACCGGACATGGGAAATGGAGATGGAAATGTTTTGGATTAGTCATACATACATGTTTTCTGCAGAGCAAGGATGACGCGATGGAAAGACGTCGGAGCGATGTTGCTCGGATGGAGGGACGAAGGCCTCACTACCTTAGGATTGAACAGAGGCTTTGACAAAAGCCGGGTTGGATCGCACTAGTTTGATCATAGAAGGAATCACGTGATCATCACTACCTCCACCGAAGAGGACAAGAAACCGAGCTGCCCTTTTTCGTTTTTATCATCATCAAGAAGCTGAGATTTGAAGCAGCGCATTCCTATTCCCCCGCCCGCAGAACCGAAGATTCCCCAAAGAGCAAAGAGCAAAGAGCCTGTGCTATTTCCCATTCACGCCGTCCGTCCTAGAGCAATGTTCCCTCATATAGCCATTATCTCGTCCTTAGCAAAATCCTTGCCGTGACTCAACACGAACCGGCTGAGGAAGCGGACTGATGAGTCGAAGAACGCGACGTTGGGTCATGAGATCGGAAAGACTGATGAAGTCCCTGCGCCCTGCCGGGTCGGCGAGTGATGACTTTAGGACGGTCGTGGCTCGGCGGGGAGGGGCTCGCACCAGCATCAGCACCAGCATCGTCGAATTCATGCGAGACGGCGGTCTCCGGCGTCCTCGCTCCCCCGGAAGCGCTGCTGAAGATGTCGTCCCGGCCGGAATTCGATGTCCGTGAGCAGCTTTCGCCCGACGCCACTGTCCAGCATCGGCCGTGGCTCGACGCGAGGGCGCTTATTGAATCGCCGCTGGACGTCGTGCACGGCTTGGAAGGTGAGCAGAGGAGGCGCACGGGGTGGTGCGTCGGGGTGGTGGGCGGCGAAGGGCGGTGCTTGGGAGGTGGAGGCGGCGCGCGGGCGTTTGGGACGACGTGTGCGGAGCTTGCGTGGTCCGCCGATGATGGCGGCCGCGTGGGAGAATTTCTCGAAGATGTTGATGACGCCGGCGGATGCTGGGGAGTGCGAATTCTTGATCGGCTTGTGCTTGCGACCGACGTGACTGATGGTGTTGCAGTCGTCGTTCGACCCGCAGGAACACGCACCGTGGAATGGATCGAAGCCGGACCAGTACGTGTGATCGGTGATTCGGATGGACCCGTGGGAGCAATCGTCGTCCTCCTCGAGCCAGCGTTGCGCCAGATCTCCCAGGATGTACAAGGGAATCGCGAGGTATCCTTCGTTCGCGGGCATCAGAGACCGTCTCTGGCAGCCATGGTCGTTGGCGACGACAGCAGGTCGGATCAGATCTCCAAAGGTCCGAGCGAGCAGAACGACGGACGAGATCTCTTTCGTCAACTCGCGCCAATTGGAATTGTCTTTGCACAGCTCGATCGCGCGTGGCACGAATGGACCTTTCCCACACAAGATGTCTTTGACTTCCCAGCCAGCCAGCACGGGACTGGTCGTCCATTCTCGCAAAGCTACCTCTGGCTGTTTCGTTTTCATGTTCCGCGTCTTGTCGCTCATGGCCTCCAACGTATTCCAGAGCTCGATGATGAGATGTTTGAAGGTCCATTCGGATGTCGTGGTCTTGCAGTCTCGCCGCTGTCTCGCATGAGCCTGCTCGGAATCACGAGAAGATGCTCGTGTGGGCTGATCGGAAGACGGGCTGTGCGCAATGGATTCCACAGTCTCCCACTTCCTTTCCTGGTCGGTAAAAATGCTGATGTTCTGCGCTTTGTTGCTCAAGAGGGCGTCCAGTGCGGCTTCCTTTCCTCCCAGACCCGATACAGGTTGAATGGTATTGGATATACCTTTCGGAACAAACCGCGCTTGGTCTTCGGAGGAGAGCCAGGCTTTCGACAAATGCATCAAAGCGCTCGCTCCGTCAATCAGCCAGCCTCTTTGATCGTCAGTGCCGTAGAAGAGAATCGTGGTGGTACTGGCGTCCTTAATCTGCCGCTCGAACCATTTCCCTTCGGTAGCTTTGAAAGCTGTCGCGATGTCCTTCTTAGCCAAGGCAAAACTGGCATTGACCGTAAGGATCTTGCCCACAGACATGCCCAGAGTAGAGATGGACGCCGTGTAGTGCTCAATGCTCTCGCTCTTGCTCCACTTGAAGTTGTACAGCGCAGGATCATCCTTGCCGACGAGAATATCAACGGGAGAGGTCCAGAGACCGACGAAGTGACGGCGGTTCGCCATGTCACTCAGGTCAAGATGCGCCATGTCTCCCGCAGCAGGGCACGAGGTGGCTTTCGTGTACGACATCTTCGTGCCGTCGGCATGGACGAGGAAATGCCACATGAGACAGGACCCCGCCTCGAATACCGGGACGAGAGCAGAGATCAGACCCTTCAGCAGGAATGTCGCATCCCAGGTCGTCGCCCGATCGATGTGTGCCAAAGATGTCATCACCTCGAATGAGACCTCGAGTCCCTTGTGCAACGCGAGGTTCTCGCGTCGTGGGGGATGGGATATCCGCATGCCAGAACAGGATTGTGTACCATCCCGACCCAGCACAGGCCGTCCGATGCATCTTTCCCAGCTTCCCATGCCGTAAGCTCATGTGTCACTCGGATGGGGTGGGAAGGTGAGATGGTCAAGTGTGGAATACATAAGGCGGCGTGTTGCTCTCCCTCATTCGCCCGGACAGCCACCGATAGCCACACAAATGCCTCGGCAGTCTCGACCATCTCTTCGAATGTGCCGTGGATGGTGACGATGCAGTCATCTCCAGCTAAACGAACTTTGACGCTGGTTGTGTCATTCGTGATTCCCGCACGGCCATCACCAGAGCAACACGCAGCCTGAACACAGTCGAGGACGCCGCCTCCAACGCGTGGCCAGGTCTCGGACAAAATATTGTGCCACAGTGGAGGCATATGTCGTTTCGGGAGAGCCGCAGAAGACGAGCGTATCCGCAAGACAAGCAGGGTCGGAGTATTGAGTCTGTAGGAAACGACCTGGTGCCCACTTCATGGTGAGACAGAGCCCGTCAGCGAGATCACTGAGACCACTGATGGTGCTCACGAATCTCTTCCGCACCGTTCTGAAAGTGGGTCCGGTCGATTGCCATGCGATCAGTTGACGGATCCGACAAAGCAACCACGGGAATGGGCTGTTACCCAGGAGAAAGTCTTGCGCGGCTGGAATCTCGCGGGGGACAGGCTGGTCGGCAAAGTCCATACGCCGCATCAGGTCAATCTCGGTGTCGTTCTCGCTTGAAGTTCTATCTGTTGGGATCTGGGTGCCCATTCCCATGGCATCTGTAAGCAAACGTCCGGCGGTCCCAGGTGTGGTACCCTGAGGGTCTGATGGCTCGCCGCTTCTTTCCAAGTCTGGCGGCTTCACATGTCTGTCATCGCGGCGGGCAACCTTGCGGAACCCGTGGAGATCAGATTGCGGTTCAGGATGTGTCGTCTCACGTGGGTCGTGAGAGTTGTGAGGGTCCAATTGAAAGCCGTGGAAGCCTTCATCCTGCCACTGGCCGACTTTCTCTCGCCAGTGCGGTTGATCCTTGTAGTCAGGTCTCCAAGCTGCCATGGTTTGTTTGAGCTCGCTCGCGATGATGTGTCGCTGGTGTCTGACAAAGGTCACGGCCTTTTTATCGATGCTGTTGCCTACCTGTTGATTGAGCAGCATGGTGTAATCGCGAAGCAGGTCGGTGACCTCTTGGATGCTCCCGCCACTGTTGAGAAAGCTCCTGCTGTCGTCTACATCCAGTTCCTGCGCGAGCTGATCGACGAAACGAGAGACCAAGGCGCTCTTCACGTCCTCCGGCATGTCATTGGCGCGTCCATCGGTACGGATGCTCCGAGCATCGGAGTCGTCCAGCATTTCGTGATGAACGTGCTGTTCGTCGATGCTATACAACTCTCTCTCGGTGCTTCGACGCGATGCTGTGTCTTCGCCTTCGCCCATCTCAGCGACATCTTCCCTCGCTGCCACCGTCTTCGCAGTGGCGCTGGCGGCGCTTGTGCCACATCCAGAATCGTGGAAAGCGCTCTCGGAATGCGAGCTCAATTGTTCGCTGGAGGAAGCATCGTTGTGGGGCTGCCTTGTACCCCAATGGTGGTAAGTGGAATTCCAGACATGGCCGTGTGAGTGAATGGGGATGCGACCTGGAGAGGCGGCAGGAATGTTCGCGGACACAGCAATGTGTCCGTCGGGCTCAGGCACAGGGGCGTCTGGGGTCAGGCTATGCGCTCGCCGATACCACATCCTCCAAACTTGCCGGCCTGTTGCTGCCATTCGATGCAGGCACGGAGCCGTGGTGTCGCACACGGAGCCATAATTCGGGCATTCTTCGTCGAGGCACAAACGAACGGTGCATGATTCTTCATGCTCGGTGACTTCTTCTCTGCTTTTGAAGCGGATGAAGTGCTCCTGTCCCGAGCTCGTCCTCCTATTTTCACCGACTGCGAAACAAATTTTGCAGCACGCGAAAGGCCCGCCGGGATGCTTGCTGTGCAAGTGGTGGATTCGCAAATGCGACACGTATCGACGACGCGAGCTGCAATGTGGCGTGGGGTCCCGACCAGTGTTGGTGCAGAAGATGCATTGGAAACCAGACGGGTCTGCATCGACAACGGATCCGCTATCTCTCGCATACATCCACTGCTCCTCTTCACGGATCCATGCGCCAGTGTGTGCACGAACGTCCACTCCCTCGATCTCATTGGAATGACGAGAGAACGCCATAGTCAGAGTGTACGTTCGTCCTGCTGAGGGTCGAAGTGCAGAATTGGGAAATGGCATGCAGAGACCTGGAGCGACCCGGGCACATCTATATCATCCATCCATCCTTTCCACACAGCCCCCGGTACAGCCTCTCGATGCGAAACGCACGTCCAGCACATCCACGACCGGCCCCCCCCCCCCGCCACGCACGGTAACACAACATACGCACGAATGATGCTGCCGCCGCGTGCCCGTCGCCCGGAGCTTGCAGGCACCCACGCGCTGTTACGATAATATCAGTTCTCTCAGATCTTTCTCTCGAGATATGAGTCGAGCTTGTTATAATTTTTTGCATGTACATGTACTCATACATGACATAATAATGTATAGAGAGTCAACGTGGACTGACTTAGCCGGAAGGATATTTTTCGAGTGAGGATAAGAGGATAAGATTACAAACATACATTTTTTCAAGTTTCTGGCTCTGTTTCAGTTTTCTTTCGCCTACTCCCTCTTTTTTCTTCTTCTTCTTATTTTTTCGGATATAATTAGTAGTAGTGGTAGTAGTGGTAGTAGTAGTAGTAGTAGGAGTAGTAGTAGTAGGAGTAGTAAGTAAGTAGTACTCTAACTTACACTTTAAGTTGCCTTAGGACGAGTTAGAGGAAAGATAAGAGAGGGGGGAAATCATACGAACGTTGGCGAGGACGAGAGCACGACGGATGCAGATGTGATTGTTATACACATAATGATGATATGCGAAGGTGTGCTGCGAATGGTTTTAGAGGAGCACATAAGTCTCAGGCGCGCTTGATGGGTGGCAGTTAGTGGTTGGTTCAATTATAGCTTAATATCGTAGAAGGAAAGGCGTGGAAATACACTGATTCTGAGGGAATCAGATCATTGGTTCATGAATAAATTACATCGACGATATATTCAATCATATTTCCCAAAACCCATAATCCTCGCTCGTGGGCCTGTCATCTTATTACACCGTCCAAGCGGGGGATTCGTACTCGTGTGGGGGGGGGGGTATCATAAAATCCGTTTCTTTCCTACACAACACGCATGCGCAGAAAGACGCCGTCTAGACCTGCTGAGCCGCGCGCGCCTCGCTGTTGTCGACCTTGCCACGCTTCTCGCGACCCTTCTCGGACCAGGGGAAGTGGGCGACGGGGATGAGGAAGAAGGAGTTGCTGGAATCGGCCATACCGGCGAGGGCGTTGTACCTAGGGTGTGACTGTTAGAAGAATGGCTTTTGAAGTGTGTCTTACACTCGGAACTTACCATGCGGCGAAGGCGGCGAGGATACCAAAAGCACCACCGGCGCGCAGGCATGCGGTGTTGGGCGTGCCGTTGGAGGCGGTGAGGTAGGCGATTGCGAGCATGAGGAATGCCAGGTCCAAAGTCAGGAAGAGGAAGAAGAAGGCGACGGTCGAGCGGAGGGTGAGCATGAGCAGGAGGAAGGTGAAAATGAACCAGCCCTAGGCACGTTAGTTTGCGATTGGGAGCGAGATTTGGTGGTGTACACATACCATCAGGTACAGTCCGAAGGAGTTGTCGAATGGCGCGGGCCCGTCAGCAGTGAGATTTTCCATGATTTCAAAACCACCTGGAGTCAGAATGATGGCGGTTCCGATCCAGAAACCACCATACGAAGAGAGCGCGGTGGCACCGAAAGTGTTGCCCACAGCCATTTCCCTGAATCCGACGTTAGAGTCTTCCGAATAAGGACAAACGCGTCGATCGAGTGAACTCACCACATGCCGGCGAGAAGCTGGACGAGACCACCGTACGCGAACGCAGCACCGATGACGAGGTTCGGCTCGCTGAGCCCACGAGTGCCCAAGTTGATCAACGACAACAAGAAGGTGGTGAGGGCGAAACCGCAGAGACCCAGAGGAGCTGGGTTCGCGATCTTGCGGTTGGTGTCGACTCGGTAGAGACCGGGCTGGAGCTCACCACCAAAGGCAGCGAGACGAGCCGACTCGCCGGTGTTGATGTGGGCGAGCGGGTTGCCACCATAGTCGTATGGCTTGCGCTGCTGGGGACCAGCACCGGCGGCATGGTCGTGAGTCGACGTGCCGTTCACGCCATTGCTCGGCTTCTCGTCGTTGTGTGACTGCGCGGTCGACATGGTGAATGATGGGCAGAGGGTATCGCAGGATCGAATGAACGACCAGGAGCGGAGGCAGGCGAGCGAGCTATATAGCCAGGCTAGCAGGCAACACGGTCCTCGACTCCTCGCGAGAGGTGGACCGACCAGCAAGTGACATTGTGGGGAACTGGGCTGCCGTCTCCAGAGCTAAGGCGTGAAGGGACACACGATATGGCACTGGCCAATGGTGAGGGGGCCGCATGGTGCTCGGCAAATTGGCAAGCCATCGGAAGAGCATGCGGGCTCGTCGATCCTGCACAGTGTTTCCGCCGACCATGAGGTCAGATGCGCCGGTGGAGCTACGGTCAGGCTAGCGGGCGTTGATGAATGAGAAGGCCCTGGGTACCCGCGATACAGTAGTACAATGCCTCTAGTATCGTATTTGTCGTGGTGTTCTGATCGGTACAATCTCACGTCCAACATGCCATCCATACTCCAGACTAGGGACCGCGAGTGCGCGGGCCATGGTGCGCCCAAGCATGGCGTTAGGATGATGACTGCTTGGCCGTGGTGGATGATGATGATGATGATGATGCGGTGGAGTCGAGCATGTGCTCCTCCGCAAATTTGATCGATTGACGTAAGGTATGCCTCCAGACGCTTCCGCTGCCGCTAAGGCTAAGCTCCACACGGGACAAAGCGGCTGCATTACTGTGTCCGGCACGCGTTGAAGCTACCATATCGTTATTACTGTACTACAGTACCGACAACCGTCCATCGAGACACTCATCAATGCCTCGAAACATTCCCCCATCGCGCGCGCAGTTCGATCAAGCACTCGATCTGTACACGCGCATGGCGGCTAGGTGACCCCGGCGCATAGCCTGGTCGTCATACCAGCATGCGCAATCATCCCTGACATGAACGCTACCGGAGGGTTATTAGTCTACACAGCGGCCGTTGCGATCGCAAAGAGAGTTCCGCCATTTGTCATTCGACATTTCCATCCACGGCACGAGTAGTAGTGTCTCCCGAGTTCGGTGCGAGCTGCAGTGCTTGTCGCTGACCTTCCCCACAAACCACGTCTCACTTCACCGTCGAGGACTGGAGTGATTAGAGTATCAGCCAGACCGCACGAATCGCCGCGGACTATGTGCTGCCCTTAACTCCGTCACGAACACCACCGATCACCATCTCCATTCGACATGGGCCACGGCGGAGCGGCATCTCGCACCCAATGAGACGCGTCCGTCTGCACGTCTACTGTAGTCCCCGTTATATAGATTTGACTGCTCCATCTTTTTCTGCCCCACACACTTCTGGGGGTGTGCCGGAGAACTGCCCTGCGCCGGCCCCGTCCATCCTTTTCAACCTCGCTCACGAGACCGACAACAAATCACGACCGACTCGCGGCATGAGTCAGTCGTCGATGTGCATTCGCCTCTGTCTGTTCACCGACTTCGCAGCGAAAAAGACGCGTGCGGCTCTTCCATTACCAAGCCGTGAAGATTGGTCGCAAGCAAGGTTACGGGCGAGCCGAGGCGACATTTGCTTGTTGGTCGCTCAAGCCCATGATTTGCAGCCAGCATTCGATGAGACTAACAAGGTATCCTGTACTGTAATTGTCGACCGCTTGTGATGATTATTACCCTCCCACCCCACCACGATGGGGACCGTTCGCCGAAGCGGCCTTAGTCCGTCCCTCACCACCCATGGAGCGGCTGCGCTCGCCTCGGCTTGGGATGAGAACAAGCACGACAAGCATTTGCTGTGAGCGTGCACCAATGGACTAGGCTCATTGGGGACAGCATTCTTTTTTTTTTATACGGTAGAAGGTGCTCGCCTCGCTTGGGATTGTGGCTCGTGGCTTTGAACAGCATAAATTACATGTATTTCCTACAGACACGTGAAGATGAGCGTGGCCATAAGAGTGCATATCAAGCTATCTTCTGCCGGGGCAATCTTTGCACAATTCGGTCCACGTATTCCCGATATCCTTATCCACCCCTCGACATCCACGTGTGCTCAATTCGCCGTGATACCACCGTCTGCGGTGATGGTCGCTGGAAACGCAGGAGCACGCGTTAGCAATTGGTCCATGCTCGTGGCAAGGCTGTGGAGGGACTCACCTCCATTGATCATCTCAGCCTCTTCCGAGCAGAGGAATGCGACAAGGCTGGCCTGCATTCAGGTAAGATTTATTTCCTTTCGGCAAAACCAGGTACGGAAGTTCAATCTCACCATTTTCTTGACGTCGACGAACCCGCCATCCCATTCTCCGACTTTTTCACTCCATGTCAGCTGCCACCACCACCACCACCACCACCACCACCACCAAGAAGTCGTGGCAGGACCAGCTGCGTGATCGGACTTACACGTTTGCTTCATCAGCCCGAACCCCTCCGTGTTGAACCGACCATCCACGAGGCACGCGCCGATGTTCGTCAACATCGCACCTGCCGCGATGGCATTACACCTACCACGACCCTCGTCAGCACCACCGTCACAGCCTCAATATATCCTCCGAAGAAGCACCCATCGTACCTGATCCCCTTCAATCGATAAAACGCCGCGGTATTCTTCGTCAACCCGATCAAGCCCGTTTTCGAGGCCGTGTACGCCGCGCCTACCATCGTTCTCCGGTCAGCAACAAACGCTTTCGACAGCCTCACCCTCGGGACAAGCTCGCACCATTCGTAAAGCCTTTGAACGCGGCCACGGAAGAGATATTGACGATCGAGCCCTTGACGTCCGCTTTCAGCATCGACTGCACTCCGCGCTTGGTGATGGACATGGGAGCCGTGAGATTGACGGCGAGCACGTGGTCCCAGGTCGTGCGGTCCACGCTGCCGGCCGGATCGAACTGGACGTTTTTTTCTTCGTCAGAATCGTCACTTTCCCGCGCAGCAAAACTTTCCTCCTTCTCCTTTTTCTGCCGCTCTCTCCTCGGCATATGGGGGATGGGAAATCACGTACCTGATCCATCACCCCCGCACTATTGATGATATAATCTGCTCCCATCTATCATCAGCAATTCCCAACTTTCTCTCCCCTTCCGTGGCCTTTTCGATTGGAGCAAAAGAAAAAAACTCACCGAAATGTCCAAACTCCCTCTCCCCCGCCTCAAACACCTCATCCAACCCTTCTTCCGACGTGATATCCATCTGTCGCGACAGCACCCGATGCTCCGCCTTCTGTGCGGCCACCGTCTCCTTCCAATCCGCCAGCAACGTCCCGTTGATCTCGCACACCACCACGTTGGCCCCCAGACTGAGGAAGTGCTCCGCGATCGCTCGTCCCAGTCCGCCGCCGGCGCCGGTGACGAGGACGGTTTTTCCTTGGTGCTGCTGGTGCGGGTCGTGGGACATGGTGGGGGGGATTTTCGTTCCGAGGTTTGTGGGCGAGTGCTGCGCTGGAGATGAGGTTTGCGATGGAAGCTGCGCTGGGGGAGAATGTGGTTAGTGATGAGTGAGGGGGTGTGTGGCGAGAATCGTGTTGTGAAACGTGGTTGGAGACGGGGACAGGAAAAGAGAGGTGCTGGTTCGTGAACTGCCACATCTCTCGCGCCGCGCCGGGCTCTCGGACAGACATCCTCTTTTTCTTCTTCTTCTTCTTCTTCGTCGTATCCTGTGCGTGCGTTTCTCGAATGCCGGGGATTTCTTTCTTTCTTTTTTGCTTCAATCAGGTCTTGTGATTTTCGTTCTGAATGCTGCTGGCGCGTATAGGAAAAAGGTGGCCGCACATTTGGGGGAAATTTGGCCGTTTCCAACCGCGTGCGACATCCTCTTGTCTCCTTCCTTCTTTCCTTCTTTCTCCCTCTCTGGGGAAGGACGTGTTCGGTCTGTCCACGGAGCGCCGGGGGATGATCTAGGCCGACCCCATGTGCCTTTTGCAGGACGGTGCGTGTTTGGTCTGTCCACGGAGCAGGGGATGATATAGGCCGACCCCATGTGCCCTTTAGCAGGACGTGTTGCATGATGTGACCAGACTTGGTGGTTCGAACGTGGCAGCAATTCGTGGCCCCGAGCGCGGACAGAAGGTCGTTTGCTAGGAGCACGGCTGGGATGTAGATCGTCTCTCGAGGGCTTTTTTCTCGGATCCCATGGTGTGGCTGGGTGTGAGGACTCCGCGTCACTTTTTCTGCGAACCTCGATCGCAGGACAATGTTTCTTGCATGATGGCAGGGGGGTTGGTGTCAGGCATGGGTTTAGAATCTCTTTTCGTTGTAAGACTGGTTTTGCTTGGCTTCCAAGTTCTTCCTACGATCGGCTCGGGATACGCTTGCGGGTTCTGCTGGCTTGGGAAGTGACCGTCGAATATCGAAGTGACGAGCTATGTGGCCTTGCAATTGTCTGGAACCAGATATGCGGTTTCGTCTTCGTCGGACCAAGTGAGGGTTTGGGTCCTAGAAGTGCTTGTTCATTGCATGCGTGTGAACCAAGATGGGTGAAAGACTCTAATTACCCCACAACATAATCTGTTAACGAGGGAATGGGAGTCCTTGTCCACGCTGCGGATATTGGAGAGAACGAATCCCGGGACACAGGGTCCGTCTTCGAACTACCAACTCCTTCAATTGGCATTTTTGGCTCCTCAATCGTCTTCCGTTCGATTCCTTGCAGTGGTCCCAGATGCAAGTAGAGCAGGTGAATTCCAGCGACTAGCCTGTCCTTCCAAGATTGACCTCAAGAATAGAGGACCCATTATATCTGAATCATAACGCTGCACCGTATAGGCGGGCCATGTGTAAAACCAGAGACGACCATGTTGTGGAGATGTATGGTCGCTGCAGAAGGTATTTCTACCTCAGAATAGACACTTACCAGATTCGATCAAGACAACCCCTCGAAGGCTAGGCAGTCGCTCTTGTAGTTCTGGAAGGTCGCTACGCTGCCCGCATCTTAGCAATATCCATTATCGACACTCAGCTTTGGGATCGTACATCAAAATTGCATATACCAGCCACGATCGAGGAACAATGACAAAACAGAATCTGACGAGGTTTGAACGCTATACAAGTCTCTCCTCTGATTAATGTCCTGGGGAAGACGACACATTCTCCCTCGTATGTTGTACGAATGCGAAAGCACAGAGTGGAGATAATGCCCACTTAGTGCGGCTTCAAGACGAGCCATGAGTGGTCCGAAGTCATCCCGAGCATGCACAAGGCCGCCTAGATGTGCATCTGATACCTTTGGTGCAAATGCCGTAGTGCAGAATATAGCTCTTGCGAAGAGGTGTCTGCGGCCAAGCGTTCGGATTCTTTGCGAGTTCCTTGGTCAGATGGTGATTCGCTTACGAGACGAGGTCGGCGCCCGTGTGTCGAAGGTGGGCTCGCTACCGACGTTTGTACTCTACGTGAGTTTTGGTTGGACCTGAAAGTGTTCGAATGCATTGCCATATGCATTTTGGTCCGTAGACTTGTCCTATGAAGTGATCGCACTCACACGACAGGCTCTGTCGCACATGTCGAGCTGCGGTTCCTGCATCATCTCGCAAGCGGGCGTTCTTATCGCCAGCTGTTGCATTCGAGGGCGGCGAGGGACGTTGGTACACGGCGTAGGTACCTAGCTTTGCGAGTGGTGACGACCTTCGACCATAGCTCAGACACTTCAGTACGCAGTCTGTGCATGCATTGGAGTCTATCAAAGACTCGCACTTCATCAAGTGAATGTTTCTCTCTGCCCAGCCATTTTCGGACTTCAAAAGGAAATGATTGGCAGACGCTCAGTTGTGACAGGCGCAAGGCGAAGGATGTTGTTATTATCGATGAACATTCACAGAGCTCGACAACTGACACCCAGCTGAGCTCGAGCTGCCCCTTGTCAGTTCTATCCCTAGGCCTCCGCTCTCCGCATCAGCACGGCTCGTACCCCAGCAACCCAGCACGAAGCCATTCCGAGCATCCCACCACGGTCTTCGACATGACTGCCACCAAGCTCGCCCACCGTCCGGGCGGTCCTCGCAATGAGACTGCGCACCGCTACTTCGAACACTCCTCCGCCAGACGAGTCAATACCGACACCGTCATCGTCGACAGTCTGCGCGCCGAATACCCGGAACTCCACTTGACTGTGGTCCCGGCATCTCGAGCGAACATATTGGAGTATGCTGCTGCGGGCAAAGTGGGAGTCGCGCCAATCGACAACGAGAAAGACCGCCTCTCATGGCGGGTCTATTTCCCACCTGCTTCCCGCATCAATGGCAAAGGAGCCCTTGGTGATCAGGTCAAGTTTGGAAAGTACTTGATTGACTGGAAGAGCAAGGAATTTGTGATGTACATTGTGGAAGGAAGAGACGGAGGCGGATATTTCCCTGCTGTCACGAACCAATACATCCTCTCACCGTCCATCGAAGCCGTCAATCAGCTCATTCTCGAGGCCGGCGCGTGGGGCAACACCTTGCACGAGGAGATATGGGTCTTCGACTCCGGATACTGGCAGAAGAGCAAGGAGCTCTTCGAAAGTGTCAGGAAAGCCAGCTGGGACGATGTCATTCTGGACGAGAAGAGAAAGAAGACGATCAAAGACGACGTGACCTCTTTCTACGACAGCCGCGACCAGTACGAGCGCTTGAAGGTGCCATGGAAGCGTGGCATCATTTTCTACGGCCCGCCCGGCAACGGCAAGACTATCAGCGTCAAAGCGATGATGAATCAGTTCTACAGCCGTGATGACCCAATCCCGACGCTGTACGTCAAGACGTTGGCCGGCTTTGGTGGGCCCGAACAGAGCATCAACCTGATCTTCAGCTTGGCCCGGCGGACTGCTCCCTGTTTACTAGTTTTCGAAGACCTGGACAGCATCATCACTGACCAGGTCCGATCCTACTTCCTCAACGCCGTGGACGGCATTGCCAAGAATGATGGTATACTCATGATCGGTTCGACGAATCATCTGGACCGGTTGGATCCAGGCTTGGCCAAACGACCGTCTCGATTCGATCGCAAGTACTTGTTCGACAACCCGAACGAGCAGGAACGCGCCATGTACATGCAATACTGGCAGAAAAAGCTAGCGGACAACAAGGACTTGGATTTCCCTGACAAGCTGTGTCCGGCGGTGGCGAAGATCACCAAAGACTTCTCCTTCGCCTATCTACAGGAAGCCATGGTCGCTAGCTTGTTGGCAATTGCAAGAGATCAGGATGAGTTCAGCGAACGGATATGTCTGGGGTGTCTTGAAGCCCACGAGAGATCAAGCGATGGCTCCAGCTGTGACCGAGAACTTGCCCGGCCTTTCACAGGATTACACGGTTACCTAGGGGATACCCGCCTCATCGATCAAGAGGAACCCGACCTCGATAATTATATTCTGTGGCGGGAAATCAAGAAGCAAGTGCGAATCCTTCGCGAAGAGCTTGAGAGCGAGAAGAATGCCCCGCGGTGATCCACAGCGGCGATATGTCGAACGACCAAGGCTCAGTACACTTGCAACGAAGATCAATAATAGCCTGCAACACTCATCACATTCTGCCACCAACCGTTCGCATCACGCTCGGTTTACGATGTGCGAGATACTGTTTCGCCGTACGCCCAAATTTGCTCCGATGAAACACTATATCAGAACCGTTCCGACGCAGGAGCAAGGTTCAACCTTCCTTGTACGCACGGGCTCGCGCACCACAGAACACCAGCGAAAGCACCCCTTCTCTAGATACGCCGAATTCACGAATCGCCTGTATAATGACAGTGGAGAGTTCGTGATTGTGACTCCCAGGTATGTTACTTGTTTCTCGACGTGTGTTTCACGTTCCTGCTACTCGTGCATGCATGTCCAAACTACCAATCTTGGCAACTTGAGACGTTCTGCCACACTGTTGTGCCTCGCATTGTCCTGCGGCATCATGATTCCGAGGGTGTGTGGGGAGTGAGTGATGGAGGTATATCTTGGACGACCCTCTTTCGATGGCTTCGATTGAACTCTCTGCTTGTATTGTGCGAACTCTCACTCTCCTCTCTTCTTACACCTATTCATCTTTCATTGAAGCGGTATACTTGGCATTGGTTTATCGAAGGACACGCAGGCCCCTCCGTCTATCAAGACGAAACTTTATACCTCATCTCTTTCCTCACACTGCACATCACATCGCACAACGAAAGATGACGTTTGGGACCGGCGTCGGGGCCCAGATCGGCAACGTGGGCGCTGGTGTAGGCGTCAATGCCAATCTACAACCTCTCGTCGGAGGACTGTTCAACTTCGTCGGGTCCGGCATCAATGCGGGGCTCAACCTGGGCTCTGGACTGGCAGCGGGCGTGGGCGGAGGTTTGGGAGTTGGCATTGGTGGTGGGTCGGGTAAGCCATCTGTCTCGCTTGTGGAATTTGACATCTCTGGAGATCGAGGGCTGATGATGTACAGGCGCTGGAGCGGGAGCTGGAGTAGGCGGTAATGGAGGCGTGGAAGCTGGAGGAGATTTGGGGCATGGAGGAGGTGTGGGGGCCAGTGTCAGCTTGGGTGGCAATGGCGGCGGCGATGCTGGGTCTGGAGTTGGTGTTGGCATAAATGTCGGCGGCAACGCCGGTGGACATGCTGGGTCCGGAGGAGACGCTGGGGGTAGCGGTGGTGCAGGTGCCGGTGTGGACATTGGCGGAGCTGCCAATGGCGGTGGTGACGCTGGTGGACACGCCGGCTTTGGAGGCAACGGGTCTGGACAAGGCGGCGCTGGTTTCGGCGGGAGCTATGGAGTCAGCCTCGTTCCCGTCCCTGTCGCTCCGATCTCCGCGTCTGGTGGAGCAGCAGTGACTGCTTCCGCAGCTCTGCCTAATGGTAGCCCACAATGCACAGTCCAAGGAGGCCCCGCGAAGATGATCTACTTCCCTCCTTCTGGTGGTCAGCATGCTGCGGGAGCTCAAGGCCAGGCATCAGGAGGATCCGCCATCACTACTCTCGGCCAGACATTCCAGCCCGGCTCCGCATACATCTCCTGCGAAACGCTCTGGGCAGGCTACACCGATTCCAAAGGAAGCACCGTACAAACTGGTCCCACCTTCACCAACGCCATCTTCCCCGTGCCCTCAGACCAGGTCTCCACACAATGCCAATCCACCCTGACCGCCGCCGAAACTCCCTACAACACACAGGCCTGGGGACCCCCACAACAATGCGACTTCCGCAACATCGGCACCGCACCACCCACATGCAACCAAATCGCCCCTCCCCCCAACATCGTCAACGCCATTCCAGACTTCGCTCCCTACCTCTTCTGGAACATCACCTTCAACCCAGCAGAGTACTTCCCCCCTCCTCGAGGCCACCCCGCACCTCCCGAAGGCTCTGCCTGGTCCGGTCCCGAACCCGGTTGTACCCCGACCA
Organism: Pseudocercospora vitis; assembly: GCA_026120125.1. Taxonomy (NCBI): domain Eukaryota; kingdom Fungi; phylum Ascomycota; class Dothideomycetes; order Mycosphaerellales; family Mycosphaerellaceae; genus Pseudocercospora; species Pseudocercospora vitis. The sequence continues at coordinate 58,376 of JALRML010000050.1, forward strand.
TCGTACAACCTACCACCAATATCGTCCCCACCACGCCCACGGGCAGCGCTCCTACCGTGGCTCCTACTGTGACTGCCGACGTCCCTGCTCCTCCTCCGGCGTCCACCGACATATCCCCTGCTTCTACGGGCCCTCAAGCGAGCGCGGGAAATGTCACGAGTCCCTCGAGCACGGGTCCCGTTCCTTATACGGGCGCTGCAGCGTTGTCGAAGACCGGTAAGAGCTCGTTCGCTGTGGTGGCGCTGATGTTGAGTTTGCTTGTGCTTTGAAGAAAGGATTCGGGGGCTTCGATGATATTGTACATGAAATTGAAAAGTCTAGACTGGGAGTGGGAAATTTTAGTTGAAATGCAAGTCCTTTGATCAGATTCTTGAGGGGGAAGTGCCTTATGATGATCTTGTTCGCTCAGGCTCGCTCGGCGCATGTGAGATGTTCTAGCAAAATCGGTTCATGAATGCTGCGAACTACTGTCTCCCCGCCACGTTGGCTGCTGAACTCCACCGCTTGCCTGTCTATGGATCGATCGTTCGTGTATGCTGAGGCCCCGGTGAGGGTAGAGACTATCAGCGAAATGCATTCGAGCAGAACACAAAGGCTCAGATGAGATGTGTGAGCGCTGTTGAATTGCATCGTTGTTGTTGAGGTCGACACAAGTCCTGCCTCCACTAGCCCCAACTTCAGATCATGCTGATGAGTGTGTTTAGTGATATGTCGCAAGCGAGAATATCGCGAGAGAGATGGGTGATGCTCCGCTATTTTGAGTCTGCACCCACTGCGCATCTTTGATACTCACGAAGGGCTCTAATGGTTATGAGCGAAGCGAATGCGGGCCATGGCGATCATGAAATGGTGCTCTGAAATGCTAAGATTTTGGAATGATGCGGGCCGATCGCTTGGTGGTGCTGTGACTTTTTGACTTGATGGGAGCAGGGCGTAAGAGGAGGAGTCTTTAATCTGCGAGTTCTCGTTCATTGAGGGATAGGCCTGGGCCGCGCGCACGGGTATCACAAAGTGAATGACGGGCAACGACTCGCGCTCTTGGACATGGCGTTGGATCGAGTAAAGGACTGCGATCTTTTCTTGCGAACGTTCGACAGGCACTGTGTGCTTAGGGGAAGTTCTATTATCCATACAACAAGTCGGAACTGGAGTCAACATGGCAGGCGATACACGAGGCGCAATTCTTTGGCAACGAACCAGATGAGTCTGGCGAGGCAGAACCTCGAAGAAAATCTCTAAGCGCAGCAAAGAATGCTACGAATCTGCTCGTGCCATTTTATCAGAACATGTTGCTGTCGTTAGCATACGCGGCTAGGGGAGCGAGGAATAGAGACACCAATAAGTCGCCTGAGTGAGTCCACAGCCGGCAGCGTGGGACTCGATGGCGAGGAAATTGCTTTGCATGACGGAGCTGTTGCAGAAGGGCAAAGCAGTGCAAGTCGACGACATGAACTCTTTCGACCTCTGAACACTCCTCTGTCAGGTGCGATTGAATCCATCTGTCGAACATTCCATTTGATATCATCACTTCGGCGGTGCTCCTTAGCCTGTCCTAAGCGTGCTCCGCAAATCTCGTCTGCCACCAATCGGGTCCTATGTACGACCCAGAACCCATTCTACATATAATTCTGGGCACGAGCGAAGAAGAAAGATGCACATCTCATTTGGGACAATGGTCATGTCATGTCTTGTCCTATCCACGCCGCATCGGCAAATGCAAACTTCTGGCCGAGAACAAAAGATACTCTGACCCAATTGCAAGCCGCAGAAAAAATCTGGACCGCAACGAACTGAATGTCGATCGGATAATTGGACCATCGAGTCCAAGCCGGCGCACACGTATCGGGGTTCAGATATTGAACGTATTTTGGCAAGGGGAAGAGGAACTTTCTCAAGTTGTGAGGAGTCGTAGGAAGCAGGAGAAGGTTTTCGAAAACGACCATACCTGTGTCGAACAGAGTCTTCGATATATCAGCCTAAGAAGAGGTCTTTTCTCCTCAGACAAGAGCTGTGTGCCACGTGAGAGAGCGGCCGTTTGAATCATTTTCTTCCGCTACATACGGAGAAGACGGAACTCATCTCCGAGACTGCTTTGCAATACATGGCAACGTCAGGGTTTCATTTCTGGTGTCGAGTGCCGGATGATTTCAGTTGAGCATTCTGTATCGATCACTCGTCAGTTCTGATGATTGTGAGCACTTGTTTCGCGAGCACTTGGGTTGGATGGTCGACAGCAATGGGCGTCACAGTCGATGATCAGTAGCAGAGAATCGTATCATTCGACTCGCAATGTCACGGCAAGGATTCCGATAGTAGCAAGGGGCTTGAAGTACTTTCCCCGGCGTTTACCATTGTGGCAATCGAAAACATCGTTATCCGGGGTCTTCAAATTGTGGCAGACGTGCCCGGTACAGCCTGTTTTACGATGGTCCGTGGCCAGAACCCCCCCACCCCTGCTATGCTTGACTTTGCCTAGAATGGTCACTGCAGAGTCCCTGTTCTTTGAGGCAAAAGCAGCAGGGGTTCAGAAGACCCTGTGCCGTCAGATACCGGCCGATGGGACACATGTATGGCAGGCAGGCACCTTTCAACCAGAGGCATGTTGGTATGCATCGAACAAGTTTGAGTTGTGTTGGAAATTTTTGTTTTCGAGAGTGAGTTCGGCATCGACAGATCCGCTGCAGTACGTGGCACACGGGATAAGACTGCCATTGGTTGCGACGATGCCTCGGTGCTGCCCTGTGTGCAGGAAACCAGTCGTACCACCATCGTTCACGAGATGGCAGTGCCTGGTTGACCTTTTGTCGCTGGGAGTGTGGGAGGTTGGAGTTTGCATGGTGTAGTGCTGGATATTCTTCGTGTTTGACATGTCGTATGCAACATACATTGTTCCTCGTCGACCCGTGCGCACCAGTGAAGAGCCTCTCGGGCGACTGCAACATCACATGATCCCAATTAATGTCTTGTTGTGAGAATGGACAAGCCTGAACAATTATAAACCGCACCCAAGCGCAAACTCGGTGCAGCTTCGCTCTCTCTAGCGTGTGGTTGGATCGACGTTCAATGCCTGGGTGAGGGCGATCGACTTCCTTTGCGCACTAATTCGCGGTTTTCAGGTGGGACAGCCTGGAGTCGGCGGTACGAGGTCCCTGATTGAGGCCCGAAGCATCTCCATGCACCTCTCCTGCTTGCTGTCAGTGTAATTATCGGAGCTCTGGGGCACTCGACTCCATAGCATCATTCCTTTGCAGTGCTCAACGCGACGCCCTGCCAGTCCATACATGCCTGGGGTCATCATCGGGATGTGGACAGTACCTAGGATAGTAGCAGGGACAATAACTGTAATAGATGGAGAAGAGGTCAAATCTTATGATCTGTCATTGGAAGGCGATCACTTACCTTTCTAGAAGGAAGTATCACGTAACAGTCCATTGCATGTGTGTTATGCTTTGAACTTTGTTAGGGGTAGGGCCTGTACTAGGAGCATGGCTTTTCGATTGATAAGGTATGAGCGGCGAGGGTGACCGGTGAATAAACGATACAGCACATGAATTTTCTATCGTTTTGTAGATAATGTACGAGAGGCATGGCTTGGTAGAAGAGGGGTTCTAGAAGGGAATTGATTGTGCTCCGATCTAGCGAGCTTAGGAGCTCAGACAGCCCCGTCTAGCCACTTGGCGAAGACAGATAAGTATATGTTAATGGGTAGAGGAAACATGATATTGCCAATCGGACGAATTTGTATGAGAATGATATCTCACCCCACACCCCCCCGGGTCCGGTGCTGTTGGGTGTTGGAATAGGCTTCCCCAGAGTGCGCTGCGGCATCGCCAACATGCAGTTCGCACAGGGAACTGACACTTCTAGAATGAACAGGCATAGCCTGGCATCTGATCTGCCTTATCAGTCCTGGTCCGTGTGTAGAATCCCAGTTCATCGCGTGAACTATCCCTGCTAAATGTCAGCATATGCTTGCTCGCAGCCTGGTCGAAACTCCGTGCATTATAGAACTTTAGGCACAGCAACATGGGTATGTTGTCGAGCAGGGCGACGACAATTGCTGAATCGGGTAAGCTCGAACGGGATCGGATTGTATGGCCATGCCAATTTGTATTGTACATGGAGCTTCATGAGAGAACAGATTGTTGTTGTGAACGCGCCGGACGCCTCGCTTGCGCACCATGTCATCCCATCTCCGACACAGTAGACCCTGGTATCAAATGCAGTTTTCACAGAGTAAACGCCAAAATGTGACAAGCTAGTAGGTTCCCTTGAGAACGGTTCCAGCGAGGATATTTTACAGTGTGGTATGAGGAAAGTAGTCGCTATGCCCGGGCCGAGGAGGTGGCAGCATGGCAGGGCCGGAGATACATCTGCTGTCCTGATTTTGCGAGATGATTCTAGGTTGGCTGTTCGAGATGCTAGACGTGTGGAGACGAGGGAGTGTCGGTGGAGCCCATCCTTGGGATTCCCCTCTCGATGTTTCCGGGTCGCTTCTATAGCCTTGTGGAGATTGATCTGCAGAGCCCGAGCCTGATGACGCATCGTCTAACAAAGCGCCAGGAGAGCTATGATATGAGTGTGGGGATGAGCCATAGGGACGGAAGTTTGCGGATTGATCATCTCGAGTAGCTGGGACGTGGTGCTCTGGCTTGCCAGCGATTGTTGCACTCCGTCCTTCGTTTCTTGGGTGCTTTCCAGCAGGGGAACCCCAAATTTGATGTGGGGTCTTCACGGAATCTACGCCGAAGCAGCTTGAAGGGACAAACGACAGCGGTGGAAGCGGTGCGGTCTTACTTGGCACGGGTCCGAGTGCTCGTATGAGTTCCTCGGGTGAAGATGTCGTGGGCTGTATAGAAATCCCTAATTCCTCTGGTCCAGGCGAGCGAGCTCGAGCAATGGTAGAGATGTCGGCGGTGGTGATCTTGCCGCCGGCATGATACACATCAAGAGTCGTAGGTTTTACAGGTTTGGGGGCGCTGTATTGCTGCCGAGGATCATGGGAAGGCGCATTTGGAACGCCAGGTGACCATACAGGTGGCTGGCGTGCAGGAGTTGACCGGCCACTAGGGGTGGAATTGTTGTCCAGATTCGACTTCAAAGCGGAGTCATCCTTCCTGATTGCAGCTTCGATAGCTGAAGAGGTCTGCTGCGCCAGTGTCCGAGATTGCACGTGTATCTCTTGCGTGTCCAGTTGAGCTTGGTGCAGGGCAGCGCGCAGAGCATCAATACGAGCATTCAACTGTTGAATCACTCGTTTTGGTCCAACGTTAGGGCTTTCGCTAAGATCTCCAGAGGTTGCGGTCGTGCCAATACTAGTATCGAGAGTTCCGCTTTGAACCGTCTCTACCGCCTTTTCCGATCCTGGATGTGCTGTTGGACTCGTGTTTGGGTTGCTGCATTTTTTGGTCGCTACTTGTGGAGATACCGCGTCTTCGTAAGCAGCAAGCCGACGGGTCAAGGTCTCCTTCTCCTGCAGTAACCGTTGCTTCTCTGCGTCAGTCTTTGCGTGGAGCCGACCAGACATTTCCAGCATCCGGCCCCATTGATCTTTTTCTTTTTGGGCTTCTGCGCGCTCCGCCTCCCTTTTCTTTTCGCATTCTTCAACTTGGCTGGAGAGAGCTTTGACCTGTTCTGCCAAGTCCTCATTCTTGCTGGTCAACTCATTCACTTCTTGGTCAGCTACACTGGTCTTCTTCTCGATTGCTTGACTCTTCACTCTCTCCCGTTGAAGCTTCTGCAAGAGCGAGGCATATTCAGATTGCAGAGTTTGCAAGGCCAACGACTTAAGCGTGACCTGATGCTGGAGATCTGCAATATGCGCAGAAGCCACAGAGTTCGTTGACGTACTATGGATAGAGACTGTTGGTTGGTACGACGTTGCCGGGGATCCGATCGATGGTGCCGTCGGCGGAGGCAGCGAGGCAGCTGCGGACGGTGGATACACTAACGATGACGGTGATGGCAGTGCTCTGGCATTCCGTTGCGCGAACGTAGGAGACACGTGCCTAGGGTGGGCAGAGCCTGGAAGGGACTCAGTTGGAGGCGGAGAATACCCTGGCCGAGGATCCTTAGCGGCGATATCGATTGACAAGCTACGTTCGTCACGACCTGGAAAGCCCATGGGAGGAAACTGCCAGTGTTGCTCGTTCGAATTTCCAGAGCGAGGTCTTTTGGGCACATGCAAATCGTCTCTTTCCCATCGATCCGCAGGACGCTTTAGTGCGTTGACTGGAGAAACTATCTGATAGCGATCGCCAGCAGTCACTCCAGACGTTGGATATGAGTGAGCCGGTTGACCGCGCCGGTTTGCGTCTTGAATGTCTTGCTTGGCACCGCGGAGCCGTTCAAGGATCCATTGTGCTGCTTTTATCGGACTCTTGCACGGGATCTCGGGCAACTGGCTTTACATATTAGTCGACGACAAACTCACTTCCATGACGATAGCATCAGGGCGCAGATGAGGACTCACAGGATTGGCAGGTTGGTTACAAAAGACTCGTACAGTATCATCCAGTTCAGCGACGGCATTGGCGACATCCTTCACCAATGGCTTCAACTCGACACAGACATGGCAGGGTGGTCGGAACGACATGGAGGCGATCTCGGGGCCGTTGACGTCTTCATTGCGAGCGACGCTGTGCTCTTTCAGAATCGCAAACGACGGCAAAGATGTTGTCGGCGTCGACGAATAGTTGTATGGATGGTGGTCTGACGGATGTGTAGTGCTGGTAGAAGACACTCTATGCAAGTCTGTCATTACGCCAACATTGTTAGCACCGAGAAAGCGGAAGTGTGGCATGAGGCGAAATGTGATTAGATATGCAGCAAAAGATGTCTTATACGTACCTGGTGCCTGAGGAATGTGAAGCGACAGTGGGGCATCGGTCTTGTGGCTTGAGCTCGTGCGATGATCGCGGTGCTGCAAGCTTCGCCAAGGCTCGGTAGATGTCTCATGAAGTGAAGTATTTCCAAAATGGTGGGCTCCGTAGTGGTCGCCACTCGTAGCCGGTGGGTGGCGCTCGTGTGAACGGGTCTGGTAGGTGGACTCTTCACGAGCGTAGGGCTCCGTCAGCCGGGCGGACTGCTCTGTGCGTGACTTTCCGATCCAGGCATGAGGCGATGAGTGTTGTTCGAGGATGAATCTTGGCCCCACTGGGTTGGCTGCGACGGGGGCGGATAGCTGCGGAGGAGGCAACCGGGAAGAGTGAGAGCTTGCCGGAACGTTCTCATCAGTGTCAAACCAGGTCGTGGCGTTCCTCCATCGTGGTGCTTCCCACGTTGTCGAGTCTTGGGTCATCTCCAGAACGAGCAGCACCTCTGTTCCCCTTGCGCCATCCGAGTCTGAACGCTGACGGCCGAGGACATTCGTTCTGCAGGCATCAAGCGGTATCGATTCTCTAGTGGGGCTCCAGTCGATCCCGTATACTGTGGTGTCTCATGCAATGTCCGTGCGGCGTAAGCTGAAGCAACGAAAGAAGGGCTTGACAGGAAGAAGGAGACCTCAGAGAATACTTCACGCGTGCAAGCAGATTGGCTTGGCAGCAAAGGCGTACCTCGAAAGGTATAATTAATATGAATGCTTGGATTATTGTTTGTCTATCCTGGACCGACAGTATGCCAATTAGCGCAGCTTGACCAGCGCAATCTGACCTCACCAGTCCAGCAGCCAGGGGCGTGCGAATTACACGAGAGCTCCACGGGCGCCGCCATAATGCGCTGGGGGCACGCCAGACCTGGTAGCGGGTCGAGCGCCAGCCTCAAGGATGCATGTCAGCCTGCCTAGTAGCAGTGCCAGCACCCCCTCGGACCGCAGCCAGATGTCGGATGCCCACTTCACGAGGCATTAGTCACCGCGCCAAAAGCGACCTCTCCGGGCTCTGTCCGTGAGCATTGTTGATTATTATTCACTGCAGCATGATCGACGGCCTAGCGCCTACACGCAATAGGAAGGTCACAGACGTCAGCATACAGTACAATACTGTATGTGCCGTGGCTACTGTATTGCTCGCGCCAATATGGAGTCCCCTCGCTCGCGCGGTCTTTCCGTTACGCCTTTCGTACGACTCTCGGAACTTACAGTATGCCTGGCTCAGGAACAGGCCGAGAAGCTCTGGCGCGCATGGCGTCCTGGCGACTGGTGCCCATCCGCCAATTGCCCGATGTGCCGAGGCTCTCGCACTCATGGGTGTACCCGACGCGCTGCAGCTGAGCCAAGTGATGGATCTGGCTGATGATCTTTGTCATCCTCCACCCCGACATCAGTCATTCACCTAGCGGGCGTGGGTATCAGTGGGGCAGATTAGGGCTCGGTAGGATCCGGATGCAGGGCAGCACTGACCGCAAAACCCATGTTCCATGTCAACTTCGGAGCAAGCTCTACTTTGGTGAGGATCGCTCGGACTCGCTACCAGGTCCGGGCCACTCTGATTACCTCTAATAGATTGGTCGCCACCTCAATGTGCTACTGTACCACCAGCCAAGCTTTGACCACTGCATGAAGTTGCGTGGCCTTCGACCCGACTTTTGAACAGAAACCAGCTCTTTCCACGCGTATGGCGACTAATGACACAGCCTCCAGATCGATCGCTACTCCGTCGACTTGCAGCAGAAGCCCTTGTCGCCGATGATTGCTTGTGCACTTCAGCATTCCTGCATGTGGCACAGTCATCAACGACCGAGAGCGTAGTCAGCAGAGGCGAGCATGCTTTCCGCGTGGTATGGACCACTTTGATCCTGCCGAGCGGATAGCGGAACTTCGTTCGTTCCTTTCCACCACTGCAGAACGCAAGATACCCTGGTATCGCGCTCGGGTACATGATCCCCAATGCGAGCGCCAAGCGGTCGTGAAGTACGCAACACTTTCAGCTAAGCATCCTTTGTCACTGAACTCCGCGCGATCGCTGCAGATCCGTAAGCGGTAAGCGGTAGGCGGTAGGCGGCCCCCCGTCCAAGAAACACGAAGACATGATGCAACTTCAGAGCTGTCTCTGCAGAATACCTCCATACACCACCCACCAAGTCTGTGTCAAAGAGGAAGCTGCAAAATCTAGCTAAGATTGCAAGCTTTACACGCCAGACCTGGCAGGTCAGGAATCCTTAGCAGATCGACGAACGCTGGATCACACTTGTTGTGATCATCGACTCATGTGCCGTGGACCGGCGCATCGGTCTTGGAACATTGTTAGGGCATTGCATCTGGCAGCTGGCTCTACAGTATGCTAAAGCTTGTGCACCTCTACGTATGTCACCCACGTTTCCGGATTACCCGGGCGTCTCGAAACTCATTATCGAAGCATCGGCTTAGAAGTGGCGAGCAGAGTCTCGGTGACAGCTCGGGTTCCATCCACTGTCCTGCCCGAGACGGACCAGCAGAAATTATGTGACATGTAAGAACATGGAATTTGAACTCAATCCCGTCTTGGACCTTTGGATTACGAGTCGAAATCGATGGGTGCGGCACCTGGAGAGTCTAACGACTCCATCTAGTGCAAATCGATCCTTGGGCTTTCTGCCATGGGTACCCAACGAGAAGACCAGTCGAACCGGGCGAGATTTTCTCGAGAACTGATATTGGCCGTACATTACCCTGTCATCATTGACCCATCGTGCTTGCGAGATCGACAACGAAGATGGGCCTGTCTGCCAGTCTCGAGCTAGTCTGAAGGTGAGGACATAATCCGAAAGTGGCTACTGGAAGGAGTGCAAATATCAATGTCATTTTCCACGCAAGCACGAAGGAGGCGTCGAAAGGAGCAGAAATGAACAGGGAATACCATGTAGTTCTGCTAACAAAGGGGCCAGCGAGGTTGGTATGTTCACCGCCCCGTCGCCCACTGTTCTACGAGGCCAGACTGTTCTCAAAAGGCAGTGAGCAATGCGGAAAAGTGGTCCCGGAGTGAGTAATGCATATTGAGGATCTGCGACATGGTCCGGGGATAGTCATCAAACCAAGCGATGTCGCCCCAAGCTAACAAATGGCTATTGCGCGACCAGACTCTGTCATGGCTCGTCAGCAAGCCCGTGTCCGCGAACTAGGATTGTTTGTCCGACGTCGCCACCATCTGTTTTCGATGGGTGCTGTGATGGAATATTCAGCAATGCATGGTGGAAATGGTGGTCACATCTTACATGCTGAGATACTGCCTGGAGAGTCAATCGGCCAGCCTGCGTGGGGTCTTGTCCCCAGAACAAGCCTTGATCAGGAGAGCCAAGCAATTCAATGATACTCTCACGTACAATGGCACATCATGTCTGGACCGGATATTTCTGAGATGCCGCATTTGATACGAGCTACCTTCCCAGAGGACAATTAAATTCCAGGATGTAATACGATCATGGGAGGGTATTGTGCAAAAATACTCACCGACCACGTGCCGCATTTTGCCCCTGCATTGACCGCGTCGTCGACCATGCAGGACCATTATCAAGCCAAAAAGACGCTGACCTCCACTAAGACCAAAATCCATCATTGGAATGGGTTGGCTGACTATCCTGGTCACACATCGCCACCTGGAGTGCCGCTCTTGCTGATCTCTGCAGTTGCTGCAGTCTTGACTCCTGCCCTGATGTGAACACCCAGGCTTGCGACAACGTCGTTGCTGGATTTGGGCAGGTCTCCGAAGGCTTGAATCTACCAAGACCACAGCCTTGTCTGCAGACACTCTTCCCCCTGTCCGTCGGCCTCGCTTGCAATAGATGCCGCTCTGTTCTTCCATTCTGGGCTACAATATACTATCGCTTCGCATGCATTCGACTTGCAGCCAGATGCAACAGAAACTCAGAACTGCAACAGAAGTCTTTGGCAGCCTTCAAGCATGACATACTTCACGCACAGTCTGTTTCTGCGACTGAGAGTACTAAAGCTCTGAAAGAACCAAGCGAATAGCCAGGGGCTGTTGACCAGGCTACCTACAGCCCAGAACATTGTTTACGAATGCTGCGTACTGCTGTACTCGGTAGGAGTGGAACAGATCCGGGACCACATTCGCACGGACGATCAATTCGGGCGTCTCGGTTTCGTTTACTGTACCTACTACTGGCCCAGTAGAGGGATTGACGAACCAAAAGGTATTGGTTTGAGGGAGAAGTAGTGATTTCATAACCCGGCACAAGATGTCCAATTTCATTTCATTTGGCAAGGCCACGAAACGCCGGTGCAAGCCAGCTTTTGAGCCGCCCTTCGTACGACCGAGCGGCAGCATTCCGCACATACAACAACCCGTACTCTCGTCCAGATCTGCAACAGGCCTGCGGGTTCACAGGGCTCTCGGAGCCTCGACCAGCTTCCAGAGAAGCCGTGGTCGTGAGGCAACCCGCACAGTATCTGCTCAGTAACAGCATCATGCTTTGTATTAGAGCTATGCATGGTCAAAGTTCGTCGGTATGGCTGACCTATAGCAGATTATTGTGTCTCGCCATTTCTGACTTCGCGAGCCATTGGCCTTGGCTGCTCCCGGTCAGCAGTGGCCGTGAACCTTCATCTAATCGATGTCTGACCATCGTGAACGTTACATCGTTCATTGTTCGCCGGCATGGCCGGCGTTCAATTGCTTTACATGACCAGACCGGTGACAGACAAGAAACGCCCAGGACCAAGGGCCAAGGGCCATGCTTCACCCAGCTATACGACGAGCTTCATTACTCACCCACGACAATTTCGTGACACGATCGACCGGGCTGAGCAGGCGAGCAATTATTCTAAGCGTGACTTCGCCACAGCGTGCCTATTGCGGATAGTATGTTCTTTCTGAAAGCATTTCGACAAGGCTACCACTCAAAGAGTCACAGCCCATCTCCCGCTCAGCACTCAGACATGGGGTGTTCGTGTAACGTACTTCCTCTCATATCCAGATACTTTTGGCCGATATGCTGATTCCCTTTCTGTGCCGCCCGTACAGACTCTGTAACAGTGAGCATCTCTGTGATATCCCCGAAATGCTCTTCTTGTCAACGCTCGGAACCAAGAATGTTATTACTGGTACCGATCGCCATTTCCTGTGGAATGGATCAAAGGACTACTAATACGGCCAGCAGGATCAAGGCAGTATCGCCGACATTTTCTGCACGCCCCTGGCCAACGCTGTGTCTGGATCCGGTTGTACAAGACATGGCCGCGTCCGAGAGTCCGCTCGAACGAGCTTTTCATGTCACCCCAACAGATCTCAAATTGTTCGTCGTGTCAACCCTACAGCATTTTTGCTTATCCAAGACCCCAGCCTTGACTTGGTCGATGCTCGATGTCGCTTCCCCCACTTGGGCCGGCTGCATGGATGAGCTCAGCCACGTCGGCGATTTTCAGTCACAGTTCACTTGAGTGGGTGCCGGCACACATTGTTTGGCACTAGCCGGGACAAGCCGCGCCCTGCTCATGCTTTGTAGTTCCGCTTTTCCGCAGACTTTTCCGTCGAAAGAGCCGGGAGTATGTTAATAAGAACTTCTTCTCACACGAATCGCAGCAAAATACCGCAGCACTAGTAAGTATTGGATCCAGGTATACTTGTCAATGGCATCTGCCGGCAGAACCTTCGTAACGACGTTCCTCTTGTTCACACCGGCCACGGCTGGCCGTCACGCTCTCCACTCGGTGCAACGGACGATGCTGTTACCTGTCCGCAATGGACAATGAAAACCAGGGACTACTGGTCGAATCTGATTCGAAGATATCAGTGGCCTCACGAGCGGATGTCGCATCACCATTGCGTCCCTGGTACGCACGACCATTAGATTGCTTACAGGAAGCCCACCCTTGTAGAGGTGCGCGTGCTGACCTTGCATACTGTACGCGATCGGACGACTAGAAAGACACCAACGAGATTCGGCCTGTCGGGTTCATTCACCGCAGCCCGAGTTCAAGCTCGAATTGTTTCAAAAGAAGAACTCGATCGTGGTGTAGCACTCTGCTTGGCGTTGGATGATTTGACACGACATCTGCATGGGATTGATGCATCCGGAATACTAGTTATCCGGAGTCGACTCCGAAATCACATTCGGACCTATGCGACGGAGCGACCATATGAAACATGGTGCCTCATCCGCCAAAATGGTCAGAAACTTTCAGCACGGGTATGAGATTTGAAGGACACCTCCGTACGAACACATACCGGCCATCTTACATGATCAACCTCACAAGTTCACCCAGTAACCCGACAACCTAGAGAGCCGGTGGACGGCTCGTTCGTTCGGGATGGAACGGCGAATTTGCAATATCTCACGTGAGAAACATTTAGGCCGAAGCGAACTTTGGCGTCGCACCCATCAGCACCCCAGATGTCATTCAAGTCTACAAACATCGAGCCCAACCGAGTCAACAAGACACTCAATCTGCTATCTAGACTCCTCTCCATGGCCCCTCTGTCAACAGCACATGCAATTCTGCCCTCATCAGCTCGCTGTCCATGTGATTCGAGCAGCAATCTTCTGATATGCTCATGCAAATTCACTCACTCCACTGCTCCTTGTCACCGCCAAAGAACAAATCATATTGCATCTCTGTCGTTTCGACCAGATAATGACACACTAAGTCTGCTCTAGAGCATTATTTAGAAGAAAATGAAACTTTTGTCCACATTCCAGAGCTGGTCGACTCCCTCTAATCTACTGATACTTGGTACTCGTACTTCTACTTCCCCATTCCACTCGCCACACCCGCGTCTTTTCCTCATTGAATTCTCCTTTCTTCCAATTTCCTCAACTATTCGACCCACAACCCCACGCACAAGATGACAATTTGCCTTGTGCTGAGTCTATGCGGACGGTGATCCAAAAATTCTCCAAAAAAAAAGACACGCTGATCAAGCACAACAGCATGACGGGTAATGCTCCAGTTACCCTCCATCCCCATAAATCTGGGAAGAAGACGAACTTTTCACACATCCCGATGTCTTAAACCGATCCGGGCGACGACATTTCCGAAATGACGGTCTGCCCCTGAGAACAAATTTGGCGGATTTCCAAGGGCTCTGCGGCCAAAAGAAACACCAGAGTCCGTCCGTATAGCCTGCTGCTGCTACCTCCCACCATCGAAACCCACCACCCTCCATCCTAGCTGGCATCGTGAAGCCGTGCGACCTATCATGGCTATTTGGCTAGACGGGAAATCCACAATTTTTCACAGCGACCAGATTTTTGGAGAGAGGGACGCGATAGATGTGGAGATATTGAGAGGAAGGGATCGAATGCGAGGAAAGACAAAGACATTTGAGAATGCTGCTGCCTTTGGACAAGAGCAACGCGAGGGCTTTCGTGCATATGAAGAAAAAATCGTTGGTAGCATTGGAATTTCTGTCATGACATGGGCGTTCGTTATGCGTTACGAAAGGAGCGATACAATGCGTATCCACCCCACAACCATAGCCTTCTACTTCTACTTCTACTCCCCCTCACTTCCTCGTTCCCTTCTCGCCCTTCCGCTCCAATTTCTCCCTCATACCCCGGAGCGCCTGATCCCAAGCCTCACCCTGCTCCTGACTGGTCAAACCCGCGAGATATTTCGTCATGTTCTTCTCATCATACAATTCCCCGTACACGACTTCCACCTGCGGCTCCGTCAAGACATCGAGGTTCAAGGCGCCGGTACGAGAGTCTTCCCTTAGGCTCGCGGTCAGAGCGAAAGTGGCTCGGACTTTGGTGCGGACTTTGGGGAGGAGGAGGTCGGCGATGATGGCGAGCTGTTCGTCGCCGACGATGCGGGATGATGTCAACGTGGCGAGGCTGAGGCGACGTTCGTGTTCGGCGATGGAGGTGGCGGTGTCCCAACCACTGGATACCAAGGCCAGGAGGCTGGAAATTCGGGTTTGGTGTTGGGGAAGGGCTTGGAGGCTAGCTCGAAGGAGTTGCAGGAAGAACCGGAGTGTCGTGGTCAGGGGTTTGTGTGGCTTCTTGGCGTCAGCAATGTAGGTGAGACTGATGGGTGCGTTTGGGTAATCGCCCTTTTTGTTCGGGGTGGAGTTGTTGAACGCCCGGGGGTGGAAGAAGAGTTGGATTTCGGAGCGGTAGGTCATGGTAAGGCTGGAGGGAGAGGAGGATGCGGAGGTGATGGACCAGCCGGATTCAGATTCGATGCGGGTGACGGATTCTATTTGAGAGCTGTTAGTGGAAAGGCCGGTTGGTGTACGAGAGTTATGACTTGCCTTTGAGTTTGGCGATTTCTTCAACGGACACGCCTCTGCATGCCTCTCGCACACGGTTGGATTCCTGGATGGCGGCTTGGAGTTCCTGCTTGCTGTCTTCAAGATGCTCGGCAAGGGCGTCTTGTTCTTCGGCCTGCTTGCGAAGGTCGTTCAGAAGCTTCCTTCTTTCTGCAAGTGCATCGTTGACTTCAGTCAGGGTCTCGCGTGCCTCATTTAGTTGCACCTTGTCCTCTTCAGGCACAGCATTTGCGTTCTTCTCAAGCGCGTCGGCTTCCTGCTGGAGTGCGTCATGTTGCTTCACAAGGGGCGGCAGAGCTTCGTCAAGCACCTCCTCCGACTGTGTCAAAATCTCGACGTCTCGGATGAGACCTTCCGCAATCTTCGAAAGCCCGCCCATAAGCTCCTCCAAGAGCTGACTACGCCAAGCATACCACATCTCCTTGCTCCGCAACCTGGCGTTGGTCTTCATGTCCCTCATTGCGGCATCCAGCATCATTTTCCGGTCCGCTGGTGCGTTCATGTAGACTTGAAGAAGCGGAGGCTGATTCTGCCGGGTCTCTTCCTCGAGTTCTCCAATCACTTGCTTGCCTTCTCTCGTGAAGCGCTTGAGTTCATGGCATGCATGCTGATACAGCTCAAGCTCAGGAGTGGTGCAAGCTGCAGCGACAATACCACTCTCAAGATCGATTTTTTCTGCTGCAACATCTTGCGAGCCCCTAGCCTGCGAGGGTGGGACAGCAGTAGTCAAACGTCGCTTGGTGGTGGTAAGATCCATGAACCGGATGCCAGCTTTCGAGAGGAAGTCTCGCAGGCCCACTGGCTCAATGTCCTCGTTCTGTGACTTCAGGTTGCGCAAGTCTTCGTTCAGCCTCCTGACTGGCGAGGGCAGAACGCTTGCCGAGCTCTTCGGTGTGGGTCGTCCTCGTGGAGTGGTGGCTTTCAATGGAGACGCTTGCTTCGCCGGAGTCTGCTGCTTTGGTGTGAAGGTCTTCAGTGTTTCCTTTCTTGGCGTGGCCATCATGCCAATGGTCTCGGTCAGATTCTTGGTCTCATCAGAGCTCCTCGGCCCCTCGGGAGTGGCAGTAGCATGTCCCATTGGAGAAGATCGTTGTTGCTTGTCTGCCATAGGAGACTGCTGGGGAGCTTGAAGCTGCTTATCGAAGTGTCGCTGCTCACTGCTTACATTCCTCCGACTTTGCCTTCGCTTTGGACTGGATGTTGGTGTCCGCACAGGTGATATGTGCTCTTCGGCCAGAGGCAGGGCAGGGTACGAGGCGTCTTCCGAAATACGAAGATTGTCACTCTGAACTGGAGTGGAGTCTTTCGAAGCTAGGCGACGCGCGGGTGACGCTGATAGTCGCATTGGAGAGAGAGACTTGCCGACCTTGTTGACTGGACTCTGCTTCTCAACTGTCGACTGAGCCTCTTTCTGCAAGAGAGGCAAGAGCTGCTGCTTGGCTCCTAAGTCTGGGGTGTTCTTGAAGCGATCTTGATCTTTAGGAGTGGTATTTGCTGCCGACTGTAACGGCGATTGGTGCTGTGGAGTTGCGACTCGGGAGCCTTGAGCAGATCCGACACTATCCCGAATTCCACCAAGCACCGTCGTAAGCTCCATCGACAACTCCTCGTTTTCATTAAAGCTGTCGTCTTGGTTGAGCTGTGTGGTGGATTTGATGCCTCCCACTGCCATTGTCATGTCCATGGTCGCATCGCCGGGGTCAGAGACCATTTCCGAGGATCTGCGCGATCTAAGGCTGCGTCTCCGCTCTGGCTTAGCTGGAGAACCATTATTTTGAATGCCACCATACGCCATGGTGAGATCCATGGTCTCGTCACCAACTGATGATCGAGCAGCCGACGACCGTCTTCGTTTCGGTGGTGCTTTTGATGCTACCGCTCCTGGCGAACCAGATTCAGTGGTAGATCTGCGTCTCTTCTGACCTGTGATTTTACCCACAGCTTGCGTGAGATCCATCGTGCCATCACCATCGCTGGCTGCAGGAGAGCTCTCGGGCTTCGCCGTTCGGGATGCCTTAATGATTTTGCCAATAGCTCGGGTGACATCCATGGTCATCTCTTCTTCCTCACGTTCGTCGTCACTCTGCTTCGCCATCACGTCAGCCTTGAAAGCAGGCGAGAACGGATTCACATTCTCCTGATCTAGACCAGCAGAACCGATGCACTCGAGTTGATTCCGCTCCAACCAAGGCTGCATAGCATTTGTCACTTCATTCTCGGCTATTTCCATTGAGACATCGTCGCCGAACTCGTCATACTCGATGCCTCTAGTGCCTGCCATCTGCGCAGCAGCCTGTAAACGTGCAGTCAGGCTTGAGCTCGTGCTCTCATCGCTGGTGGCCACAGACTGCACGGTTGCATCGCCAACATCTAAGCTCATGGCGGTGCTCTCGCCATCGTCCGACTCCCCATCTGCATCCTCCTCCTCGTCCTCCTCTTCTGCTGCTTCCTCTTCACTGCCAGACTCGTCACTGCCGCTGAAGTCGCTGGTAGTAAAGGCGTCTTCCGGATTATTGAAGTTCATAGGCGGGATCCCTGAGCTACGTCTAGACTTCTTCTTATCCCTGGCATTGTCTTGTGAATCTGGAGAGAGAAGCTGCCTGTCTTCAGCTTCCTGAGCAGCATCTGCCTCGGAGCCAGCCGCGGGCGAGCTGGAGCCGCGATTGAAGCCTGATGCTCGTCGCGTACTATCATTCGAGTCGGTTGAGGTGGTCTGATCCTGTGCCGTGTCGACCACGATATCCCAGGTGTGCAGTGTTGCTTCCGGCGCAAAAGATACGCGACGGTTGACCATCGTCTTACGACGCGCCGCTCGCTCGGCATCTTCATTCTTGGAAAGAATACTCTTGGTCGTTGGCACAAATGCCGACTTTCGCCTGTCCTTGGCACTGAATATGGGCTCTGTGACGGCATCGTCGAGAGCCCCGGGTCCAATGCTCTTACTTCTGCCCTTCTTCGCTTTCTTCGGTGACGACGGCGACAGGCCCTTATTGCGAGTCAGAGGGTCGCTGGACGTCACCGGCATGACATTTTCCTTGTCAAAGTCTGCCATGATGTGTTGTGCGCATGCGCCGACGAGTGGGCATGTGAATGGTAGAGTGGTGTGTGTGTGTTGTGTCGCGACCGCTTTTTGTTTTGGCTGTTGTTGTTCTTTCTCCGCTTTGAGAAGCGCGACCAGCATAGCTCCGAGCCCTGCAAGCGGCAGTCGGGCTTGGCACACGTCCCACGCCGATCGCGTCCCTCCAGAATTCGAAAGCTCGCACATAACTACAGCGAATCGACACCGCACCGCTGCTCCACTGATCCAACACCCACCGACCGACGACCGACGACACAGAGGAAAGCGACAATGGCAGACAGAGGTGGCGCCGCTGGTGGTGCCCGCGGTGGTTTTGGCGGAGACAGGGGCCGTGGCGGTGACAGAGGTCGCGGCCGTGGCCGTGGACGTGGTCGCCGTGGTGCGAAGAGCGAGGAGAAGGAGTGGCAGCCAGTCACCAAGCTCGGCCGTCTCGTAAAGGCTGGCAAGATCAAGAGCATGGAGGAGATCTATCTGCACTCGCTCCCAATCAAGGAGTACCAGATCGTCGACTTCTTCCTGCCAAAGCTCAAGGACGAGGTTATGAAGGTGCGGATCAATACCCCTCAGCCATTGAAGATAGCATACTGATGCAACATCTACAGATCAAGCCAGTTCAAAAGCAGACCCGTGCCGGTCAGCGAACCCGATTCAAGGCCATCGTCGTTATCGGTGACAGCGAGGGTCACATCGGTCTCGGCATCAAGACTTCCAAGGAAGTCGCAACTGCTATCCGCGCCGCCATCATCATTGCGAAGCTCTCCGTTGTGCCCATTCGTCGTGGTTACTGGGGCACCAACCTTGGTGACCCTCACTCCATCCCAGTCAAGGAGTCTGGCAAGTGCGGTTCCGTTACCGTTCGTGTAAGTCAAGGACCACTTTCGCATATCGATGCTCTTCATACTGATCATTCGATAGCTCATCCCAGCTCCCCGTGGTACCGGCCTTGTCGCCTCCCCAGCCGTCAAGCGTCTGCTTCAGCTCGCTGGTGTCAACGACATCTACACCGCCTCCTCTGGAAGCACCAAAACCCTCGAGAACACCCTCAAGGCCACCTTCACCGCCATCACCAACACCTACGGCTTCCTCACTCCTAACCTCTGGAAGGAGACCAAGCTCACCCGCTCCCCACTCGAGGAGTACTCTGACGTTCTCCGTGACGGCAAGCGCTACTAGATGCGTCGCATTTCAGACAGCATTGTTTGTTCGTTAGATTGGGCATGACGGGATGGACGAAAAGCACGAAAGCAAGTAGCTAGCATAGACGTGGAAGCTTTGCACGATTCGATCTGAATCAGGCGATCGGTATGCTTCATGCTCCACACAGATGGGTGCACCAAATGATAGCATGCCTTGAGCCAAGACGAATCTAGACGAGCCACAAACCGTGTTATAGCGATCGCTCTCTCACCTTTCTCGTCTCATTAGCCTTGCGTCAGTCACTCAATCATCCTCCAAGGGCAGAAAAGTGTACTTACACCGAGAGATCGCATATCATCTCACGCACAGCTGAATTTTCGCCGCGATGCCAGTATTCCAAACAATTCAATGGCATTGTTCTATTGCAGTTTCCTCCATCGCGCAGTTGCCTCCATCGCAACACGAAATTGGAATTACGCACCAGCATCCATGCTTCCCCATCGCTGACTTCGTACATCGCCTGTAACAAGCGACTTCACATCCTAACACGACTGCAACCTTCTCCTCGATTCAGCAGCTTTCTTGAATATGCCAGCCCGACGCAACGGCGCTAAATTCAAAAGGAAAAAAAGAAGAAGAAGAAAAAGGGAAATGGAAATGGAAAAGAATTGTGAATGCAGGATCGCGGCAATTAGCTATACAGAGCGAAGAGGAATAATCGGGCGGGAATTGAAGCTTGAAGCCACCTCATCGCCTCCTGCGTGCCAAGTGAGGAGTAAGAGGAAGAGCAAAGGCTGCCTACGCTCTAGAATGATCCGAAAATGTGGTTACCACAAGAGCGGCGGCAGGACGTCATCAGCTCAGCAGCGCGTAGAGGAGCTCGTGAAATCGAAGCCTGGGCTGTATAGAGTTTCTGCTGCTGTATGTATACAGCGGCGGCATGGAGGACAGTATACTAGTTATCCATAGAGTCATTATTCGCTACTGCGTAGTCTCTTACCGCAGCGTATTGAAACTGGCTAGCCTCTATTCGTCTATCGCTCGAGTTTCATGGAGTGTCTCCGAATTTTGATCAGTCGTCGCCGGGCTTAGAACTACCGTGTCTCCGACTTCTGGGATAAGCGTCAGGGCGTGGACCGTCTGGAGTTTCCCAGAAAGGCGTCCTCCCGCAGACAAAAATGGGAAATAAGTCAGCCGAGTCCTGGGGTTTTGCTGGTCTTTGCTTCGCGGTAGTAGGTTTCGAGTCGGCTGGCAAGAGTGGGCAATGGGTCGACTGATGATCGTAACGCGGCAGATCATACTCGCTCGCATCAATGCCGAAGACGCGGGATTTTGTCGCGTGAAGCCTACATTGGTCCGTACATGTGCTCCGCATGCGAAAGTGGACGTCGTCAGGCGTAAAACTGCTTTTGGCTGGGACGTGAGTCACATTGCGTCCTTTCAGTGGGGCATAGGCGAGTTCGAAGGTATGCTGTGAAAGGAAGGAAGATTTTCCAGAATCGAATGCCTCATGGCCTTCCTCAGCCCGTGCGACGGTCGACGTTCCGTTTCCAGTTCTCCTCGACCTGCTCCGTCGCGGTAGCCGCAGGCAACGTCACCGGATGCAATAACTGATGCTCCTTCGCCACTTTCTTCCTCTCCTTTCCCCGTTCGACGCGAAAAAGCCTCCTCGCACCCTTCTTCATACCCGCATAAACCTCCAATCCCCACAAAACTTTCTCCGCCTTGCTGATCCTCAGCGCCGACACATCTACCCCTTGGGCGATCAAGTTCTCGACAAATCGGTGAAAACTCTTTGTTGTCGGGCGATAATGGCCTGAGAGCGGGGACAGGTATGTGAGGCGGCCGTTCTCGACGGCGAGGATGCCTGCGGAGGAGATGCGGGCGCCGGAGAGGAAGGAGGCGTGTTGGAAGGTGCCAGAGGATTTGATGCCGATGTACAAGCGGCCGAGGGTGTCGGCGACGTAGATCCAGGTGCCGGGGCGGACGGAGGCGCGGAGGAGGGAGGCGAGGAGAACGGCGGGGGTGATGGGGAGATGTTTCTTTTTCCTTTTCTTTCTCTGATTTGGAGCCTCGCTGCGAGTGGGGTGATCTGTTGTTGTGGGCATTTCGCGCGCAGGGGGCGGGTCTTCGCCTTGGTTGTTGCTAGATGAGTTGGAGCTGGAAGTGGAAGAGGTGGAGCTTGATTGGTGGTCGGAGGAGATCATGGCGTCTTTGAACATGCCACCGACAGCGGCGAGTTTCTGCGAAAAAGAGGCGTCGACGGATAATTGTCTTTGGGTTTCCTCATCGTTAAACCGGGGCTCATTGGATCCGGCGGGGACGATCCCATGCATGGAGTCCTGATATTGCTCGTTTGATGTCGTCACGAGTTCACCGTTTTTCGCCCAACGCAACAAGCCACGATCGTCGACGTCAACGAGATAGTCTTTTCGTTCTTCTTTCGAGAGGTATCGAACGCGTTCTGCCTCCAGTTTCTGTCGTGAACACATTACGAGGTTGAGATCTTTGCCATCGCCATAATCGAGCCAGTAGAAGAAGTTTTGGTTAGTCTGCTCTCGTTGCCACTGTTCGTGGTAGACTGCCAGATTCGTTCCGTAGCGATGCTTATGGTCCACCATTTCCAAAAAGTACCGCAGATCGAGAAGCATGGAGTTGGGCACATCTTCATCCTGTGACTTCGACTTTGATCTCCGCCTGCTTGGCGATGTCACAGGAGATTGGCCGCCGATAGATGTCGTGCTCTCACCGGCTCCAGCATATTCAGCGATCTCCTTCGCACGACGCCAGTGAAGCTTTGCCGTATCGCTTCGATTTCGTTGCCAGTCGGGCTGTTGTGGCGATGTCACTGAGAGATGAGGTGCCGTGGCGCTGCGGTATCGCCATTCTCGAATGATTTCTACCCAGCGAGAGGAGGGATCAAGTGTCAGGCCACTTAGTTGTCTCCGTTCTCGGTGCCCTCGATAGGCTCGTTGAATCAATTTCGCAGCGTCATGTTCTTCAGCCGTGTGGTGGTGGTATTTGCGATCGATTTCTTCCTCCTTCTGGAGCTGGATATCAGAAATCTTATGAACGTCCGCAGCTGATGGCCGAACCAAGGCATCGAGATATTCCTTGTGTGACTTGGCTCGCGGTCGACCAGTGACCTGTGGATTCAGACGTGCACCATCAGTCTCCACAGACAACGGCGTCAATTTCGCATGGTCCTCCATCATCGCAATTGTCTTGGTATAGAGACTATGAGTGGTCGATTGCAGACGTCTGCATCGTCATTGTCCACGTAAGTCAAAGCCAAGTCCGGGGCCTCCATCAACATACCGCGCGTTTCTGCAAGGTTATGCATCGTACCTATATACCCTGATCCGAAATAAGAGGTGCGCCAGCCTCTTCCCGGTTGCCTGGCAAGCTGTGCATAGCTTGGTGAGAGCACAGGACTGGGTTGGGCTGAACAGCGCTTTGTGGCTCAATGCTATTCTGTCAGCAAAGTTGGCTTGATCAGGTACACGATTTGGCGGAAGAGGCGGAATCACCAGCCAATTGTCTGCTCCGAGGGCCTATCAGCTTAGGACTATGCGAGCGAGGAGTTCAAGGCTTGAGTCGACCGCAGCAGACAATCCATCCTACTGCAGACTACCAATGTTTATGCAGATGTGCACTGTGGTGTGAGGCTGTGTTGCAGTAGTGGGAGCTCTGTGAGTAAGCGGCCTCTACATGTACTCTGCTCTGCCATGCCACAGACCGGTCTTGCTTCTGCTTCTGCGCACTGCACGTGGAACGATACCGTCACTTTTTGGCAG
Source organism: Pseudocercospora vitis (assembly GCA_026120125.1). Taxonomy (NCBI): domain Eukaryota; kingdom Fungi; phylum Ascomycota; class Dothideomycetes; order Mycosphaerellales; family Mycosphaerellaceae; genus Pseudocercospora; species Pseudocercospora vitis. The sequence goes on from JALRML010000050.1 coordinate 81,538, forward strand.
CATAGTGAGGGAACAGAGGAGGTGAGTGAAGAAGAGGCTCGGGAGAAGTGGAGCTCTGATTCGATGGCGGGCATCCGTGACTCCATGAGAGCGCATGCGGCGAGGCTGGATACATGTAGACTTATTCTGGCTGGTGATGTAGCACACCCAGTTTTAAGGCCACATGCAATTCGCAGTACAGGCAGCCCGCATACCATCGTTTCTCGCCAATACTCACTTCACTTCCCATGCAAGCGAAACATCACGATTTTGACTTTCGGCGAGTGGTTAATGTAACGCCGAAGCGCGCGTTTCATCATAATTCTACAGACGTGATAGCTCACTTCGACCTTCGCCCTTCCATCCACAACCTCTGACCACCCCAGCCTCCACATACATTGCGGTCGCATCCACGGCATCCACATCGACACGGCCGTCACCATGCCGCCCAAGAAGAAAAATTCGTCCACGCCAGCCAAGTCAAACAAGGGCTCTACTGGACGCGTCGCCCCAGACACCTTTACTGCTCACGGTAAAGAGTATGAGAGCACTGCCGCCGCAACGCGTCCAACGCGTAGGATCAAGCAAGCTGAACCTATCGTCCCGGACACCGCGCCAGTCAGAACTGCTAACCCGAAGATTGCACCGTGTAAGTCGTGAGCGTACTCCTCGATATTTAAGTTGTGAACTGACGCCATACAGCTACGGCAGAGTACACTGGTCGCGTCAATGCGACGATTGAAGATAGTGCGCCCAAGCAGAGAGGCCGTCCAGCGAAGGGTGCGACCACTGCTTCAACTGCCCAGCCTGCGACAGCTATAAAGCGATCTCGACCGGCTCATGACACGGCCGATGAGGAACCGCCCAAGAAGCGAGGCCGTCTCGCGACGGGCGCGACCACTGCGCCAGGCAAGAAGCGCGGTCGCCCAGACAAGGAACAGATCGACGCGGACGCGGACGTCGAACAACCAAGCGAAGAGCGAGCAGCTCCCAAGAAGCGCGGCCGACCAGCCAAGAACCAAACCAACACCGACGCAGTCGCTGACGCCGTTCCACCAAGCGAAGAGCAAGCAGCTCCCAAGAAGCGCGGCCGTCCACCAAAGGGCGGCGAAACCACCAAAATTGATGATGACGATGGAAATGCAGCTGAGCAACTTGAAGAGGAGCTGCAAGATGCTGCCAAAAACGATCCACTAGAGGCAGTCAGCGAGGCCGAAGATACCACGACTACCACCCGTCAGCGCAAAGGACCTGCTCCCAAGAAGGGCAAGGGCAAGGGCAAGGGCAAGAAGAACGATGCAGCACCAGTCGATGCTGAGACAGCCGCCGCATCGGGTAAGCAGTACTGGCTGATGAAGGCCGAGCAGGACGGGCATGACGAGCCGATGAAGAATGGGGAGGTGTTCAACACGAAGTTCACGATTGATGACTTACGCGAGAAGAATGGACCAGAGCCATGGGATGGTGCGTACTGAAGTATCGCTCGACGCATGTCACTAGCTGACCTCGTCCTCTTAGGTGTGCGCAATCCAACTGCTGCTGCGAACATGAGAGCGATGAAGCAGGGTGATCTGGCATTCTTCTACGCTAGTGGCGGGAAGAATCCTGGCATCGTCGGGATTATGGAGATCGTCAAGGAGCATGAGCCTGATGAGACCGCATGGGATGAAAACAACCCCTATTTCGTGGAGAAGGAGAAGGATCGCAAGAAGTGGTGTGTCGTTCACGTCGAGTTTCGCAAGAAGCTGAGCATTCCAGTCTCACGTAATGAGCTCAAGAAGCATATCGACCATGGCGGCGCGCTCAGCAAGATGCAGGAGTTCACTGCCGCGCGTTTGAGCGTGTCCAAGGTTTCTGAGGCCGAGTGGAACTTTATCCACAGTCTCATGGAGGAGGATAACGCTGTAGCAGGAGCTGAGGATGTCGTCCTCGACGGCAAAAAGGCCACCATCGAGACCATTCTGGAAGAGACGTGCACAACCATCGTCACTGAGCAGCGCAATGGCGATATTGTGGTTGAGCAGACCGAAAAGGGGATGGAAGCTGATCTTCCGAGCGCGCCCAACGGCTTCGCTGCACCTGCGCCGATGGCTTCCCCACGGGCTGCCATTGTCTCAACTGAGAAAACCACCACCGACACGCTCGTCCCTACTGGCACCAACACTTCTGTCGGCCTGCCATCCTCGCGACCAACCTCCCGTGGCACCGGTGCCAAGGCGTCTTCTCGTCCTAGCTCACGCGCCGGCAGCCTCGCCGCACCGGGCAAGTCCGCCCGTGCTCGCAGCCGCAGCAAGACTCCTTCGGGACGTAGCGGCAGTGTCCGGCCTGAGACTGCTCCTGTCGTCGAAGGCGCTACTATGCCGATGATTGAAGAATAGTCCGCGTCCTTTCTCACGATACGGTGGGATCAGCTACGATCTAGACGAGCTTGTTGCATTGGTCCCCCAGCAGTGTATTGCTCTTCACTACGAATTGATGCGTTTACGACACAGCCCCTGAGATGGAAAGAGGGCGCTGACGTATGCTATTAGGCACGAGGCTTCAGATAGCGAGCTGAAGCTCTATCAGAACTCCTCTAGTTAATGAAATAACGTGTGCAATACGAGGGTATCATAATAATAAGAGGCCTTCGCAGGCTTCGTGTCACCAATGCTGTATAGCAGTTTCGGAGCCGGCCTCGCCTGCCTAAGCTGTTTTCGGCATGTGGTCTCCCCGGTCGCTGCATCAGCTTCCGCATGTTTCAGAGAGCTCGGTTGTCGTCGAGCGCCACTCCACGTGAGTGTCAACGACCAACCTCAGCTTGGATGACAAAATCATGCTGAGGCAATGCTCTTCTCTGCCATTCCAGGCACAGCCTGAAGAGGCATAACATAGAGGCCCTGGGACAGAGCGGCAAGAATGCGGAGCACGATGTTTTCTAGCAAGACACCACATACTTAAAACACACCACAGAATCATAATATCGAAGGCTACATCCGTACTCCAGTCATGTCACTAACGTCAGACGCCAAACCTACGTCCGTGCCCAGCCCACCAGCACGCGCAGCATCAGCGGCACCTACCACTTCTGGCGATATACAAGCTACACACACGCACCAAGCTCCAATCACAAAGCCCACAAGCTTCCAATTCCTGACTTTCGGAAATGTGGATCGCATGAGAGATCCTGCGGCCCTGTCCCGCATCCGTCGTCACGCGATGAAGGATATTGGGCTGCTGAGGCGCAAGCCCAAGAAGAAGCGCTACGTGGAAGTGCCACTGGAAGTGCCGGTGGAGGATGGCTGGGCTGCCGATTCTAACGCCGAAGACCTGCAGCAGCGGAAGAGCATAGTGTCGTCCACGCCCCTCATGCCGACGATTGGTGATGGAGCGATCTGGACCTTCTTCAAATTACCCGGTACGTGCATCCGCCTCCGTTCTTCCTCGCTCACCACTGATATACCTTTCCCAGTCGACATACAGCACGATCCCATCTCCCAACAACTCTTCTCCAACATCTTCCACGACACCGCCTCATCCCGCCAAACCGCGCTGCGCACCGACTGGTTCAGCCTCGGCCTTGCCGACCCGGCCACCTTCCATCAAATCCTCGCCAACTCCGCCCTGCACCTCCACGCCTCGCGCCACCCGGACCTCGTCCTCCACGAAACCGCCACCAGCCTCGCCCACCACCAGCTCGCCGTGCGCACGCTTCGAAACGCACTCGCGCAGCACGGCCTGGGCCATCCGACCGAGGCCATGATCGGCACGGCGAGTGGTTTGGTCGTGTATGCGGAAATCTCGGGGAATGTTGGGGATGGGTGGGCGATGCAGAGGCGGGGGATGGTGGAGATGATGAGGCGGCGACCGGGAGGGATTGTGGGGCTGAAGAAGGGGAAGGGGAAGGGGAAGGGGAAGGGGAAGGGGAATGCGAGGTTGTGGGCGGCGACGAGTTGGGTGGAGTTGAGGGGTTGTTATGTGCAGGATTTACTGCCGTTGTTGCCGCCTCCGGAGGCGTGGGTGGAGGCGCATGAGAGGGAGTTCGGGGGAGGTGGGCCGCGGTGGTGTGAGCGGGAACGCGTTGTGAGGGAGCAGTGGCGACTGAGGTTTGGAGGGGAGGGAGAGGGGGTATCGGGCTTGTTTGATGCGGTGGCGGACTTGGCGGATGGAATTTCGAGAAGGCTGCAGGCTGGGGATCAGAGGGAAGAGGAGGTCTTGCTATGGACGAATGTGGTGGTCCATCGACTGGTGTCGTCGCGACCATTGGAAATTTCGGCACTTTCTCGTGGGGATTTGCAGATTTTAGAGGCTTGTCGGTTGGGTCTGCTCCTCTTCATCGCGACGGTGTATCGGCATTACGGTGCTCATCCGACGAATACGAGGATGTTGATTGGGAAACTGAGACGGCTGCTGGAGAAGGAGGAGGAGGAGGAGGAGGAGGAGGTGAGGTGGGGATCACTCTGGGGAATTGAAGCTTGGGTCTTGTGTATTGCAGCCCTTGAAGCCGAAGGCGAGGACAGTGAGTGTTTTACGGCGAGGCTGATGGAGATCAAGGCGACAATGCCGGAGTCCACAATCAAGGGCATGATAATGGCGGTGAAAAGAGTCTTATGGGTTCCGCTGTTGATGGATGGCAAGGTGGATGGCTTGGTAGCTAGGCTTGACATGTCAATCAAATAAGAGGATGGAGTGACGAGCGAGGCGTTGTCAGCGATGCGGAGGCCATTTGGCTGGGTTACAGAAGCATCGCGCACAATCGACTATTGAAGTGTGGTCTCGTTGAACGAGAGAAGCGGTTCAATCCAACCAGACCGGCAACAACAAGAGCCATAGCATTCTCTAGACTGTTCGGGATTCGACGCCAAGAACATCAAATGTCAAAGAAGACGGGCTTAAGCAACACAGCAGCCCTCCACCACTGCCGCATCAAAAGCAATCCTCCCGACCGTCCGTTGCGCCCTAATCTCGCCTGCCTTACTCATGCATCTGCATTTACTGCTACATCTCGAGTTCTAACGAACCAGCGCCGAGCATGTGGATGCACGTCTTTCTTGGCTCAGACGTGCAACAGCCGAAGATTTGTATTAGTCTCGTACACGCAGCCCCACACTTTGACTTCGGAGTCCGGGCAAATAGACCGACGTCGACCAAGACACGACTGTCCGCAGATGGTCAAATGATAAGAATATGGGTTATAAGAATGATGGGTGTTGGACGAGAGAACAATGGGACAGAGCATGCGAACACACAAAACACCTGAACAATGGCTACCACTACCACTGAGCAACAGGCGTCTGCTACCGAGAATGATAGCGTATGTGTCCCATTTCACTACAGAAACTCATCCTCACATGATTGATAGGTCGTCTACTACTATGACGGCAGCACAGAAGCCTCCTATCGCACCGTGGACAAAGAAGCCGCTAAGAAAGGGAGCTTCACATCGATTCCCACCATCGACATTTCCAACATCGATTCGCCTGACTTGGATGCACGAAAGGCCATCGCCGCCCAGATCTACGATGCTTGCACCACCAGTGGCTTCTTCTACATTTCCGGCCATGGCATCTCTCCCGAGCAAACCCAATCCGTTTTCAAAGCCATGAAGCGATTCTTCTCCGCTCCCACCTCCGTCAAAGAAGCCGTCGACTTCCGCAACATCGTCTCCATGCGCGGCTACGAACCCCTCCCCCCTCCCGACTCCGGCCGCGACATGAAAGAAGCCTTCTCCTTCGGCGACTGCATGCGCGACCCCGAACAACAATTCCAAACCAAAACCCATTCCGTCCCACCCTCCCACATCCTCGAACAAAACCTCTGGCCCTCCTCCCTCCCGTCCTTCCGCGACGACATGTACGCCTACCACGACCTCATCCTCCCCCTCGCCACCCAGCTCGTCCGCCTCTTCGCCCTCGCCTTCGACCTCCCGGAACACGCCTTCGACGGCGATTTCCGCTTCCCCATGTGGAACCTCCGCGCCCTGCACTACCCGGCCACCAGCCCGGACTGCCTCGCCAACTGCGGGCCTGACGACACCCGTCTCGGCGCCCACTCGGACTTCACCTGGTTCACCCTCCTCCTCCAAGACCCCGTCGTCTCGGGCCTCGAAGTCCTCAACCGCGCCGGCGTCTGGGTCGAAGCGCCCCCGGTCCCGGGCACTTTCGTCGTCAACGTCGGGCAGTACCTCGAGCGTCAGACGAACGGGAAGTTCGTCGCGACCGTGCACCGGGTGAGGAATAAGTCGGGCCACGAGAGGTTTTCTTTGCCCTTGTTTTTCAGTCAGGATCCTGGTGCGGAGGTCGGGGTGATTCCGTGTTGTGTTGGGGATGAGAAGGAGAAGCAGCAGGAACAGGAGGAGAAGTGGAATGTGGGGGATCTGTATGTCCGGAGGCTTTTGCCTGTGAGGAGAATTCATCCGACGAGTGTGAGGTATCGGGATGTGCCGGTCGAGGAGTTGCGGTATGATATGTTGAGGACTTGATGGGGATCGTGGGGTTTGGTGATCGATGAGATTTGTCAATATTCTCGCGGGTTCGACTGCTTTGCTGAGAGCTGGCCGATGGGATCTCGAATATGTACGGAGGAGTACGTGAACCACGTCCGATCGATTTGCTGCTGCTGCTGTTGTCGCACGGCACATTCTGATCCATGAGGTCAAATTCTGATAGATTCATCATCGTCGTACGCACTTTCCAGTAGACTGTTAACAAAGAGCGTTCCATCCAGACCCTCACCAACTCCATCATCCATTCTCATTAACGCTCAACCCCTTCCATTCAAGCCGACGGAATCTCTATATCGTCGAATCGTCGAATCGATTCGAGCCAGGATGTGAGTAGTCGATCTCGGCCCTTTTGCTTTGTCTGCTATTCAAGTTGATGAAATTGATCTGTTGTCGCGGTTGAAGTTCATCCTCTGCGGTCCCCAATCCTGAAGGGATATTTCACAACCAGAGTGTCTCACGAAATTATGCCGTAGGACGAAGTGCTTTCGACGGACCATGTCATGGCCGGGAATGTTCTCGAACGCACCTTTCAAGTACGATCCGACAGTTTCCCAGCGCTGGAACAAGTCGTGCGGCAGAAGTTTGACGCGGGCGAGGGCATCCTCGTCGGACTTGAGGTCTGCGTCCAGTGCCGGTGTGTGAATCTTTCGTTGTCTGCTAGCGGCAGACCGAGATCGTGTTGATTTGCGCTTCTGTGCCATTTTGTGCAAGCGAATTCTCGTGTGAGTGAAGCCACGATGTACGTCTCCTTAAGAGCTCTCGTTCGTTGTTCCGGACAGGGACTGCGTGTGTGTTTAGAAATAGAAGTGCCGTGTATTCATAAGTAGTAATCTTTTTGGAGGTCGCGCAGACCCGTTGAATTGAGACCATGAGACCGAGCCTTCTCTGGTGTAAGCCGAGACAAGTTCTACGTTGGTACATGATTGATATCATGAGCCGAATGTTATCGACCCTCACAGATGTGACGTTCAAGTCTCTACGGCGGCTTTACCCACCCGTGGCTTGTATACTACGGCCTCCTTGGTCCAATGCACAGCTCTTGAGCCACTCTTGCCGTACCCGAGGGTTGTATTCCATAGTATAGACACCATCACACTCTCCCTGCGCGCAGCCGGCCACACAGGGTGGAGGTAGTTGCAGGCAGTCTTCGAGTGTCTGTGCACGTCTCCTTCTCAAGCACGGCCAAGGTCGTCGCGTGGCGGGAAATATGGGGCCCCGCGCGGCCGAGATCTGGAGTACATTCGATGGAGTGCACGATGGAGAACCAAAGGATCTTGCATATGAAAGCGGCATCCGTGGCTCTGGTCACCGCTTTTGTGATAACACGATGTGGGTGATACGGCACAGATACAAGTCGTTTGCACTCATTTATTCACTATGCTGTGATGTAAGACACATTCCTTCAAGCACCTCCCAATGGCAACTGTCCCGAGGTTCAGACTCGTTATTTCTGCTGCGGAGAGTTTGTCGCTTGAATTGCGGCGGGAGTCTAGAAGCGGGAATGGCATGTGAGAAGCCGAGGCATGTGTTCACACACGACCGCTCCACCACGCTTTGCGGGCCAATCAATCTCCATTGCTTATGCGACCACAGAACAGTATACGCGGTGCACCTGGTCATCTGACACCGGAGTTTGGTATGCCATGCCAGGGACGAAGGACACGCGGTGATTGCACGCCGCAGCTCGGCCCCTTCACATGCAAAGCCGTAAGCTTCGTGCTAACTTTTGGTCTCATGCCATTCTCTGCGTTCCTCTCTTCTGTCACTTCTCTCCCTCCTTGACCTGTCTCCCTACCATCCTCTAACCTCACAGACCTTCCATCACAATGTCCAAGACCTTCTCCACCGCCGATGTGGCCAAGCACAACAAGGGCGATGACCTCTACATTATCGTTGACCAGGATGTCTACGACCTGACCAAGTTTCAGGACGACCACCCGGGAGGCAAAAAGAGTGTGTTCTATCCTTGCATTGGAGTGGCTTATCTACGTGCTAACCAGCGCAGTTCTGACCCGAGTCGCCGGCAAGGACGCCAGCAAGCAATTCTGGAAATACCACAACGAGAGCATCCTCAAGAAGTTCCAGCCGAAGCTTCAAGTCGGCTCGCTCGACAGCAAGCCAAAGCCCGCGCAAGCAGCTCCGCCAACACCACCGCCAACTCCGCCCGCCGAGAAGAAGGAGCGAGTTGTTCCACAAGCCGAGTCTGGAGTCGTCGCTCCAGTTGCAGGCCCAGATGCAGCCGAGCAAGAAGAGGATGAGGCGATGGACCAATACGGTGACATGATCCCATACGCAGATCCATCCTGGTACCAGACCTACCATTCGCCATACTTCAACGAGACACACGCCGCACTTCGTGATGAGGTACGGCAGTGGATAGAAGAGGAAATCATGCCCAACGTCACCGAATGGGACGAGGCGAAGAAGGTCCCAGACACAATCTACAAGCAGATGGGCGAGCGCGGCTATCTCGCAGGTCTCATGGGTCTTCACAATTGGCCAACACATCTCACACAAAACAAAGTCAAGTCCGTTCCACCTCAGAAATGGGATCTCTTCCACGAAATGCTCCTCACCGACGAACTCTCGCGAACCGGCTCCGGCGGCTTTGTATGGAACGTCATCGGAGGTTTCGGCATCGGTTGTCCACCAGTCGTCCGCGCAGGCAAGAAGGCCCTCGTCGACCGCATCCTCCCCGGCATCCTCAACGGCGACAAGCGCATCTGTCTCGCCATCACCGAACCCGATGCCGGATCTGACGTCGCCAACCTGACCTGCGAGGCCAAACTCACCGAAGACGGAAAGCACTACATCGTCAATGGCGAGAAGAAATGGATCACCAACGGCATCTGGTCGGATTATTTCACGACTGCCGTGCGAACCGGTGGCGAAGGCATGAACGGTGTCTCCGTCCTCCTCATTGAGCGCGAAATGGAAGGCGTCAGCACTCGTCGCATGGATTGCCAAGGTGTTTGGTCCTCGGGTACCACATACATCACCTTTGAAGACGTCAAAGTGCCCGTGGAGAACCTGATCGGAAAAGAGAACCAAGGATTCAAGGTGATCATGACGAACTTCAATCACGGTACATTCCACCACCCATCATATCCCATCTGAGCCTTCTTGCTAACTTTTTGCGTCCAACAGAGCGAATCGGCATCATCATCCAGTGCATCCGATTCTCCCGCGTCTGCTACGAGGAGAGCATGAAGTACGCGCACAAGCGGCGCACTTTCGGGCAGAAACTCATCAACCACCCCGTCATCCGCCTGAAACTCGCCCACATGGCCCGCCAGATCGAGGCCTCGTACGCGTGGCTGGAATCGCTCATCTATCAATGCCAGAAAATGAACGAGACGGAAGCCATGCTCAAGCTGGGCGGTGCCAGTGAGTTGTGCCTTCTCATATCATCCCCAATCCTTTCTCATCCCACTAACTCTTCGTGTAGTCGCCGGCCTCAAAGCCCAAGCCACCGTCACCTTTGAATTCTGCGCGCGCGAAGCTTCTCAGATTTTCGGCGGTCTGTCGTATAGCCGAGGCGGACAGGGTGCCAAGGTGGAGAGATTGTATCGCGACGTGAGGGCGTATGCGATCCCGGGTGGCAGTGAGGAGATCATGTTGGATTTGAGTATCAGACAGAGTTTGCGTGTGCATCAGGCATTGGGGATGAAGTTGTAAATTCATCAGGTGAGACATGGGTTGGGTGTATAGGGCTTGGGTGCATATCGAGATGGTGTCCTCGGCCGGCGGTATACAGAGAACTTACTGGCCAAAGGACGTGATATGAGTAAGAAATGGAAAAATGAAGATGCTATGCTCCTGAAGGCCGTTTCAATCATTGGTATCTTCCACTCATCGCTACCAGATCATCATGGCCGAGCGACTCATCGTCACTCTCGCGGATTCATCGATCCTGTTATGACATCGTCCAGCCGTTCATGCCGCTGCGTACGCGCCAGCAATCTTCATATCATCCATCCCTCCCTCTTTCCAGAATGTCTAGTCAAATCACACTCCCCCTCCTCGGAAAATTCACCCCCTCCGTCGCCTCCGTGTCACAAAACCAACTGACCTTCTCCCCCGCCCCCTCATTCACCAACCCACTCGGCAAACTCCTCCCCTCCTCCGTCCCATCGAAAATTTTCTTCAACACCTCCCTCTTCCCACTGCCCGTCGCCACAAACCCAATCCTCGCCGCGTGCAACACCACCGGCAACGACAACGTGATCCGACTACTCGGCGGTTTCGGCGAATCGGTGATGGACAACACCCACGCGCCCGCTTCCCGCAGCAACGGATGATCCGGGAACAAGGAGCACGTATGACCATCCGGGCCACAGCCCAGCAAGATGAGGTCGAAGAGAGGCAATTTCACCGAATCGCGCGACGCGAAGCTGGCGACCAACGTCTTCTCATACGCGTCCGCGGTCTCCTGGGCGTCGGCGATGAGCGATTCGTCGATCGGGTGGACCTGAGGTGTGCCGAGTTCGGCGGGGATGTGGGCGAGGAGATCGTCGGAGACGAGTTTGTGGTTGCTGTCGTCGTGGTCCAGGGGCACGCAGCGTTCGTCGGCGTAGAAGATTTCCCATTTGCGAAACTGCGGCGTGTCGGCGTCGGAGCTGGGTGGGGCGAGGAGGGCTTTGGCGAGGGTTTTGGGCAGGGAGCCGCCGGAGACGGCCAGGCGGAAGACGTTGTGTCGGGCGAGGGATTCGTTTTGCGCGTCGAGGATGTATTTGCGCAGATTGGGCGCGAGGTCGGCGTCGATGGAGGGGAAAGAGTAGAGGTTGGGTGGTTTGGGCATTTTGGTGATGGTGGTGGTGGTGGTGAGGAGGATGGTGAGGGTGAGGAATGTGTAGCGAAGGAGCGTGATGGTGGTGCTAGTGGAGGAGGAGGAGGAGGAGGAGGAGGAGGAGGAGGAGGAGGAGAGAGTCGGCGTGGGTAGTATTATTACTGTTTTTCGCGGATACTTATCAATCGCTAGTAGAGATTGGAGGTGACGTAGGAAATTCGAAGCATTTCCATTGCCCTGGCGCCGTGTCGGCAACCGCGGCGGAACTCTTCTCCTCAGCGGAGCGGGATTTCAACAGTGGCCGCTTCGGTCGACGTGCATCTTCCTAGCTGCCGTGGGCATTTGCATGTGAAGAAGTATATTTGTGATCGACTCGACTCTGCGCCGCCCTTCCATCACTTGCATCATAACACTCGGCATCTGCCCTGTTGGGCGTCGAATCAGCGTCGAGTAAGTGGAGCCGGTGAAAGCGAGGCCTTCGAGAAAAAGTTGCCAGGAAGCATAGCCGATAATCACAATACCATCCAACTTTTCCTTCCACCACGCCAACTTTGGTCAGCATCTGGCAAGGGAGTCATCATTTGGACAATCGACGTCAGCCACGGCCGAACGAAGGATTTCTTGATAAGCTGGAAATCAGCCAATATGGGTTCTGCAAAGCCAAAACAGTTCGCACGACCTCCTCCCAAGAAGAAGCCTGCCAAAGTGTCGGCTCTCGAGACTGCAGATGATTTCCAGGAGGCTGCCGACTACGAGGAAGCCGCTGGTGGGAAGCATCGTGTTGGCGATCCTGTGAAGTCGGGGAGGGCTTTCGTACGAGCACTGGAGGTCTATGATAAAGGTCTAGCAAAGCATCCGAACAATTTCGATTTAGCGTACAACAAGGCACGATTGCAACTGGAACTGTCGCAGCATGAAAACCTGATTGAGCACATTGGACTACCTCTTGCCGACTGGCTGCAGCTCACTCTCGAGTCTCATCGACACGCGCTCAGACTGAGCGAGAACAATCCGGATGTGCTCTTCAATACTGCTCAGGTCCTCACGAGCTTGGCGGAGCTACTGAGCGAGGATGAAGAACCCGAGGCCGTGTCTGCTCTGCAAGAAGCACTCGAGCTACTCTCATCGTGCCTCTCGAGACAGGAGATGATGTATGAGCAGCACCGACTTGACTTTCCAGATACCGAGGACGGAGGCGTCACACTGGATGAGCCTGAGCCGCAGCAGCAGCAGCAGTCATCCTCCACCGAAGACACCGACATGAGCGAACAGTCCGCAACCGTCGAGACACCGGTGGGTCCCAGTGATCTCCTTGACACAGTCCATGCTTCTTTGTCCGCTCTCATTACCCTCGTGCCTCTTGCAGATGAGGCCGCGCTGCAAAATCTCGGCGATATGGCTCGTCAATTGACCGAGTCCAAAGCACCTGACTATATCAGACTGCTGCCTGAGGACGAACAGGACAAGGCTCGCTTCTCGGTTGCGATAGACCGAGCAGTATTCATATCTGCTTATGCAAGCAAGCAGTTCGAGTATCATTTGATTGAGATCCAGACATATGTCGAGCGATTAGACACTTTCGACATGTCAGGGAAAGATCAGAACGTTGACGCCTTGGTGGCTGAGGCTGAAGCACGTACTGAGCTGGTCCTGTCAATCATTGATCGGGTAGGTGAAGTGCTAGAGATGCCAGCTCAGCTCTGTTGGAAGCAGCTCAGCGCAGCGCAGGATGTGCTTTCAAAGGCAACCAAACTCAACTGCGAGGAAGCACAGAAAAGCAGAGCAGAAATATACCTGTCCAAGGGTGATACCGAGCTTCTTCGACACCGAATCATACATGTGCCGAAGACAGATCTCGCGGACAGTATTAGGAACAGTGCCCCCACCCTCATACAAAACGCCCAAACCTTCTACAAAGGCGCTGTTGGTATCGCAAAGGCAAGCGGAGAAGATGTCGAGGAAGACGCGCAGCAGAGATGGAATGTGGCGAAAGCAATTGCTGCATCGATGTACGGAGGTGAGACGTTGGACAAGTCGCTTGCAAGCTCTCTAATGGAAGCTCTAGAAGAGTGCGTTGAGGAAGGCTTGATCAGCGAGCAGCTTGCGGAAGCCATTGTCAAGGGAGAGACGGCGTCGCGTAGCTGAGCGTTTCTACGTCCACCGATTCCAACTTCCGACGAGGTCATGGCATACCTCAGGCATTTCTGGGCGACATGCTTCTTACAGGACGCGTGCGAGTTATACTTGTGGCTGAGTAGCTCTCTGTTCTTGGCGATCAGTGGGATTTTGTCGGTCCTACAGTTCCTGTCCACAGAACCCGCGATCCACAATCCTGCCGGCCTTCTGGAACATGAGATGTACCCAACTGCCGAGCGACATCTGTACGCTGCATTTCCACCACGCTCTTCGCCCCCAGGGCGAGATTGAGAGTACACCTCGTTCTTGGCGGCTCGTCATCCCAACAAGGGAACTGCGAACCAAGGGTCCAATCAGCGATTCGCATGTCTAGAATGCTGGCACCCAAGGTAGGGATGTAGCTCTGTCATACAGAGACCAGCATTGAACAAGAACTTGAACCGCTGCGCATGCACGCTTCCATTACGTCTGCTCGCTGTCCGCTATCGAGACCCATGGTATACCAAGCCGGAGCTCCATCGTGAACGCACTACTAAGGCCCTCACGATCCTCCAACGCCGTCCCATCACAACACCACCTCCACCACCTCACAAACTCATCTGCATGCCATGCCACTCGAAATCGAAGATTTGAAAGATGAGGACATCATCGGCATCGTCCTCGGCGTCGTCCTCGGCACCGCCCTCCTCATCACTCTCATCCTTTTCCTGCGTTCCCGCCGCCGCGAAGCCCGTCTTCGCTCACAGATCGCTCAAGCCGCCACCTTTTCCCCAACCACCTACCGAACCAAAAGCCTCACCATCAGCGACGAGGAGGAAATGTCTCCCCGTCCCTCGGACCATTCCCCGGACTCCTTCATCTCCCGCTCCTCCGAAGCCCCGGACAGTGCCATCAGCGAACTCAATCCCTACAACTATCGAATGCGGCCCGAGTTGACCACAATCAAGAGTGCGGACCGCATCGAACTCGTCACAGACGAGAAGGGTCTGGGCCGCATCGCTCGGGGGCCGCATGAACTGGAGGCGTGCGAGCCGCAGAGGCCGAAGAGGGTCAGGATGGCGCAGCATGTTCTCGGCGCCGAGGATGAGGAGGAGTGTGCGGGGAGGGAGATGAAAGAGGTAAAGGTCTGAATGGCATGGTGGGATTCTGTGAACTCGACGGGCTTCTTCTTCTCCTGTCTGAACTATGTTTTATCAACTTGAAGAGTCCAAGTGGCACGAGCGTCGGGGAATGGAAATGAACAGGACTTGGGATCGACGACGATATGATGATGACGATGACGATGTCCGGATATCTATTCTTTGTATTTCTTTCAACACATCTCCTGTACCAGAATCTGTTTGACCCCATTGCCCCCACACCGACTTCTAAACCAAACTAAATCATCTACTGAGTACATTCCAAAACTGTCCTAGTAGGAACTTGTGTATTCGCGTGATACATACTACCTGCCTTTCTCAAAAGCAAAATTCGAGTGCGCAGGAGTAGATATATAAGTAGGCGCGGGAACAAGGATACAGTCCTAGCTCGAGGAACGCTACGGCTTGGGTTCCGAAATTTCTAACGAAATTGGCATACGGGTTGTTCACAGCAAAAGGAGATGTTTCTGATGGCTTTCGCGACAAAGAAATTCATTATTATCACAATGGCATAACTTGTGTTTATCGAGAGGAAGAGCTTCGAATCAGATTATCCACGAGGATCAGAGATATCAAAACCAAACACTATCCTCTCCTAGCGATATCTGATTCTATACTCACCACTACCACCTTTCCCATTCGACGATAATCCATGAGCATACCTAATTTGTATAGAGAATCGCGATACGAAGGAACGGGAGCCGTCTTCGGCGGCGGAACGACTGCATCATACCGTCATGAGATGTCTATGAGAAAGGGAGACGTGGACGAGAAGTCAGTAGTAGAGACATTGAATCTTAGACATTTGGGACAGAACACGGGTTCGTGTGTCTATATGAAAAGATCGAGCGGACGCTCGTCTTGCTCGGGACCATCGTAGTTCGCTCTGGGCTGGGATATGAGCATGATGTTCGGATGTGGGTTGTTCTCTGTAGATGCCTGGGATGAGATGGATATGGAGGGGTATTGGGAATTTTCTCTCGCTTCGAAGTTTGGATAGGTGAGAGATTTTCGAGATGCGTTTGGGTGGGCGGATGGATGTGGTTTCTTGCGATGTGCATTCTGGCTGCGTCGTGAATGCGATCTATAGCTGCAGCGTGGGACAGCCAGATATCACGAGGGAAGAGATTCATCTGCAGAGGTCATTTCAGGGACTGGGGATCCAAAAGATCGATGCTTTTTATCGTATAAGATGCTCACGTCCGAAAACCGCCCGCCACCATCCGTCCCATCCACATCCCAAACATCCGCTTCCACCTCCCTTCACCCCCTCTCCCTCCTCCTCGCCCGCCTCCACTCCTCCTGCTCCCGCAACGCATTCTCCTCATGATGCGTATCCCGTCCGATCTTCTTGTACCACTCCACCGCAAAAAACCCAGTGCAGAGTGCCTCCGCATACGGCAGCCAGCCGCTCGCATGCATGCTCCCCTGCCTCACGCTCCCGACCGCGACGCCACTGGCGGCCGCCAGCGCCAGCCGTTTACCTTTCTGGCCCAGCCAGGGTCCGGGCTCGTTTCGCGCGCGGAAGGCCTCGAGACCGGCGCCCAAGGCGGCGCATTTGGCGGCTTTGCTGAGCGTGTATTTGTCCTTGGGCCGGTCTGGGTCGTCCTGGGGCGAGTAACGAGGGAGGGAGAGACTGCGGCTGCGGCTACGGGAGCGACTGGGCGAGCGGGAGAGGCTTCGGCTTCTTCTCCTTCGTCGGGAATGGTGCTTGTGATTGCGGTCCCGACTGCGGCTGCGATCGCGACTCGAACTGTGGTCGGTTCTGGTTCTTCTGCTTCGCCGTTGTTCTTGAGAATCGCGGGACGGATGACTATAGGTTGTGGTCCGGTTTTCGCGAGAATCGTCTCGATAGTATAGAGCGTCTTGATATGGGACATAAGCGCTCTCTCGTCTCGGACGTCCCATGACTCCTCCATCCTGGTGATCTGGCGAAGCCCATCTCAGCTTTTGGGGAGGACTCAATTCGGGAGGATCATCGCGTCGTTGCACCCAGCCTGAAGATGCATCCGCCATGTCGGTGTGTGGTTATGCGTTGTCACGATGAAGTGTGCAGCCATCGAGAGGGACTGGAGGCGAGGAAAGTCAATCATGCTCCATCTGATTTTCCGTGTCAGGGAGTGAAGATGACGAAACGAAACATCACTGTGATCGGTTTTGTGTTTGTGACAATTGGCCATCCTTGCTGCCACATGGGGACATGAAATGGCAGTGCCTTCACACCTCGGCGGAGTCTGCCACGCCTGCGTATTTGCTGCGTCCGGAGGGGGCTGGGACACTGCACGTCTCGTGAAGGGGATCCTGGAAGTGCCAAGATGTTTCCGAGTCAGTCAGACAGAGCGGGAGGTCGAGTGATGTCGTTTTGGGCCAGCGGCATCACGTCCCATTCGTTCATGTAATGCATTTGTGGCGGACGGTGTTGTTCACTACTGTCGCATGTCACGATCGTAGCCGTCCACCGACCAGAGGGTTGTGTGGTGATGTTTCTGACTCGGCCCGGATTGAATTACGTACACGAATGTACAGGAATACGGTGTGGTGATGCTTGAAACCAGTTTGAGACTTGATTGCGGTGTGTTTTGCCTTTGCGGGATACGGGGCGCTGCTGACGCTCCGAAACTCTGCATGGCGGACCGAAGTGATATTCATCAGTCCCTTCAATATTCGAACCACATATATAGAACCAATTCAGTATTCAATGGCCTCCTCCCGGTTCCCTGTCGTCCTTGATCATATATCCTCTTTCCTCATTCTGCAAGAACAACATCAGGGATCCAATTCATTTAATTTGGCGAGATGAGGGCTTGTTTATTGGGCCAAGTCGCCAGTTCGCAACGTCCCGGCATGACATTGAATCCTTCCCTTGCAAATCACTAATAGCAAACCCCCAGCAATTTCCAGCCAAAAATACCTTCCAAATGTCCGCTCCCTTTATGATCGACATGGAATGCAAACTGTGAAGGCAGACTGTGAGTTTTACGTGGGTCAAGCCTTTTCTGAGCGATGTCGGCTTCGAACATCACCGAGCGGAAGCTGCCAACGTTTGCTTCGTACACGTACTGCAGGACAAGTTCACCGAGATGCGGCTGGTACATGAAATCGGATTCCAGAAGGGCCTATGAACCCTCTGGCGCCAAATCGAGAATTCCTGATTGTGGAGTTGAGACTGAGACTTGCGCGAAGCAGAATTTCTTCGCGCTTGTATCTGCCCAAGGGAAAGCTAGGAAAAGTGGTGGTCGGATAATTTCTTTCGCTGTGAGTCTAGCCTGGCGTCCGCGGACAGCCGAGTGCCAATAGGGCCGTATTATCCTGCATATCAGTACACAGGTGTCGGTGCGGTCTGAGCGATGGTAATAAACACTGAAATGGAGCTGTGCATGCTGGGAATGGCCTCTGTCATTCTTCTTCGGAATCATGGGCATCTTGCCCGAAATCTGCTACGATCAAACACAAGGAAACTCGTCGCCTTTCACTTTACACGGGACTGCCATTACTGTGTCCATCGCGTCGCTCGCGAGCAGGACTTTGCGTTGCCGATGATGCATGATTGTCATCGTCACCATGGCGTTTCCGTTTGAATAACCACCAATCACTCTTGAGCAAATCTGAGAAGAGAGCACTTCCGCCTCTGCTTCTTCGCCTGCTCCTAGAACATCTCGCGGGCATAGTGCTCGCTCGGGATAGGCCAGGTCCGCGATCCTCTTCCAAGCTGACGCCAGGCTCTTGGCTTGGTTCCAGAGCTTTTCCAATGCTCGATCGCCTTCTCCTTCGCTGACGTTGCTGGCCAGAACTAGCAGGCCGACCCGCACCGAAAGTGGCATATCTGCCTATACCTCGGTCCGATGAGGACGGACGATCGAAAGCGCTGTGGCGGTCTTCGGCGCCTTCCAGTGCTTCCCAGATCTGCTTCACATCCTTGAGCGTGGCGGCACGATGTCGGCGCTTGCTGGTGTGTACATGTGTGTGACCGGGAACGTATTGAGGAACTTTGTTCGTTGTCGTACGACTCCGGTCCAAGGATTTGCGAATGAGTTGGGTATGCTCGTCAATCTCTCTCTCGGTTTCGATCTCGTCGTCGGTGTGCACGGACGCTGAATCGCTTGATTCGGTGTCTGGATCGGCCACGAATCCTGCACCAGGCGCGAGTAGGGTCTGCGGGATCTCGGTTTGAAGATGGTGATGTTGGTGCTCATCATCGTCCTCATCGTCATGCAGGCGGAGACTGAGTGCCAGAACACCTGCAAGGAGAAGGACTGTCCCCAAAGCGATCAATCCAGCAGATAGTGGTGGCAGGCGATCCATTTGCTGGAAGTATATGAGCCCATCCAGGATGGCAACAATGTTGTAAATGCAGAATACGAAAGGATAGAGAATGCTCGTCGAAATGAGCTTCAAGCCCAGGTGGAGGTAGTAGAGCTGGGACAGCGAAAGCACCAGAAAGGCGAGTAGGAGCACCCAGGGCTCGAAAGTCTTGAATTGATTCTGCCGATCAGTAAGACTGCGCACGATCAACTCAACGGCACTCTTTGCCAACAGGAGGGCGTGGGCAGATAGAATGCCTGAGATCAGCCCGAATGCCATCCCATTGATGAGCAACACCCGCGGATTTTCTTTTCGGTGTGCTGATATGCAGTATCGCAAGCAAAATGTCATCACGATGACGCCTAGGACGAATACCAGCGAGAGTATGAACCACACCAGGAAGTTTGTCTTGCCCAGCAATACCAGCAGTTGTTGCAGGCTATGACTGGGCTCTGGCATAGCCGAGAAGTAGCTGATCAAAATAGCGCCCGCTGCGACCAAGATTGTGCCATATGCAGTCCTCCACGTCCATGGCTCTTTCAGCAGCAGGCCGGCCAAGATACTGTTGAACACCAAGCCAGACGCTTGCAGTGTGCTCAGCAGTGGCAGAGGCAATGCTACTATTTGTATCGTCGATCCAACGATATTGGCGACCAAGAATAGCAGCATCCCGATCTGCCATCTCCGTCGTCGGTATGGCGGCCTCCGATCGTGGTCGTCGGTCTTCTCGTCCTCCAGCATATGCGACTTTCGTTGCAGAGTCAATCCGACCGATTGTACGCATGTTGATACCAGCCCTACGATGACTCCCAGAGCCACAGCAGCGCCTGGGTCCAAGTTGAAGCCTCCGCCACCCATTATGCCTGGCGCATGAGACGCTGATTGGAAGCTGTAGACAGGTAGTCGGGGGCGCGGGTTGTTATTGAGGCTCCATGCCCATGATTGTGCGGCAAATGTGAGGCTGCTGTAGCCTTGTCGCCTGTCGTCGTCGTAGACGGGTGATCTGATGTTATAGGCAATGATGCTCGCGTGACGAGGGGTGCAGTCGAGGAGAGGTATACCCCAGGCGGTCTGCTGGTACGTTGCTATGCTGAACACATGACGACCTAAGTTGGAAAGGCTGCATCACCAGCCGCATCGGGTAGAGCCGTGCATGTGCCAAGCCCGTCAAGCTTGCGAACTCGTGCTTCGAGCCGCCATTGCTTCATCCGGGTGGTTGGAGCTCAATACCAGTCACACGAAAACAAGGAGAGCTCTGCACCGCGCCGAGTGAGCTTTGAGCTGGACCAAGGCTACCCTCGACAGATACCGGCCGCCGACGACACCACCCGCCCCTCCACCTCCCACAGCTGCGTTGATAGCAGCCTCCGTCAACGACCATGTCGCAAATACACGCCATGTCGGACGACCAGGTCAACACCGAGCTGCGGAAGATGACCGCCTTCATTCGGCAAGAAGCTTTGGAGAAGGCGCGGGAAATTCACCTCAAGGCAGACGAGGAATTCAGTATCGAGAAGTCGAAGCTGGTGCGCAGCGAAACCTCCCGCATCGACAGCGAATACCAGAAGAAATTCACCCAAGCTGGCATGAGCCAACAGATCACCAAATCCACACTGGCCAATAAGACCAGGCTACGCATCCTCAGCGCGCGACAGGAACTGCTTGATGATCTCTTCGAGAACGCCAATAAGAAGCTTAGCGAGACTGCTTCTAAAGACAAGGGCAAGTACGAAAAGGTGCTCAAAGACCTCATATTGGAAGGTCTCTATGCGTTGGTCAATGAGAAGAAGGTCACCCTCAGATGTCGCAAGAAGGATGATGACGTCGTGAAGAAGGCTGCCGACAAGGCCAAGGAGGAGTTCAAGAAGAGCATGAAGCATGACGTGGAGATATCAATCGACGAGAAGGAGAGGGTGCCGGATGACTCGTAAGTGTACTAGGAGGTTCATCTCATGAGCAATCACTAACAGAACGTTTAACAGAGCTGGGGGAATCATCATCCTCAACAGCAATGGCAAGATCGACATCAACAACACTTTCGAAGAGCGGTTGCGGCTGCTTGAAACTGATGGTCTGCCTGCAGTCAGAGCGACGCTTTTTGGTGAGAACAAGAATCGCAAGTTCAAAGACTAAATTCATTCCGTGGCAATGCACGAGTTGGAATCAGTATCTGGACTGTACCTGAGGCATGAACCAGCACCGCCTTGATCTTGTACGTGTAGAGCATGGTTGAAATAAAGTAGCGGTGTTCAAACAATAGGAGATACGCGACTACTGAAAGGCTTTCTTAGATCTGTCCTCTCCGCCGATCTCATCATCGATCTCACCATCGGGTCCTTCGGCTTCGGCAACGGGAGCCCAGGGTAATGATTTCCGTATGCAGGCAGACTTTTATTGAGCACATATTGTTGGCCCCATCTCCAGAACATGGGAGGCTGACCTACAAGTATATAGCATCCTTGACTTCGAGGAAGAATGGCGCGATCGTTCTACGAAAGACCGATTTCGTGGAAGGGAAATCTGCGGATTTGCGGCGCGGGAGCAACATCAACATCTCGCCACCACTGTCGTCGGACAATCACTCTCTTCTCCCGCGGTCTTCTGATTATGCTGACCGGCTGTATCCACTGCAATTCCTGGTCCTCTCATGTTCTCACCAGCATGACAGCACGTTGGACCCACACCCGGTCTTATCATGGGTGCCACGAACGACAGCAACGAGGCGTGCAAGGATTGCAGAAGTCGGTGGAAGGCCGATGCGGGTTGATTTCTGAAGTGTCCCTGAGTTTATGCGAGGCTGAGGCTGCCAGCAAACCGGCATTAATATCGTGAGCGTCCCCCCGATAGGAACTGTTTTCGATTTGCGGAAGGTAATGAGTTCGGAGGATGCTCCGGGTCCGACTGCAGGTACGCTTCCTGCTCTCTAGACAGTCGCAAGGATTGGCGTGCGGCTAGGTAATGCGCAGTAACGCGCCTAGTTTCACGAAAGACGACTGTGAGTCCACCTGATTTTTCCACGAAGACATGGGGTGCGTCAGGATGATGCCTTGCCATGTATAATGCATTCAAAGTAGATCTAAGTCACAACTGAGCTGAGCTTTTCATCAGGTTGCGTTCGTCATGTCATATGAAGAGCGAGGTGTGTGCGCCCCAAGACTTCCATTCCCAAACGCCCCCAACTACTTACCGGAGATGCCTCCGAACGCCCCAGGATCACTCCCGAGACTTCTAGTGCTTCTTCTACGACAACAAGGTTAGAGTGTTGCTGACCGTTGCATCATAGCAGTCCTCGAAACGGAGAACACCTCTGGAGTACATCGTCCCCAATCTAGCATCGTTCAGCTCATGAGAAGCAGCTTCTGACCCCAAGTACAGAGCCCGGCCCAAGCAACCGAACAGATTCGCACTCTCCTGCTCCAGAACCTCGAACAGGTACGACAAGGCTTCGCATTCTACCTCGAATGTGCATTCTTCGATACTTACACGGAAGAGGAAGCCCGGCAATTGTTCGATGCAGCGGCCAGCAGAACAATCACGAGTCGTTCGCAACTATGTCAGCTCTGCGCAATTGCCGCCATGGTGACCCGCTTCAAACGCTCCGTCATCCCTGCCGAGCACGGTGATCAATTCTACGAGGCCGCACGGCATTTTCGTGGAGTAGTCGGACAAGAGGATGCGATGGTTGGCATGAAAGTGTGCGTGCTTCTCGGACTGCACCAACTATCGAGCAAGGCGTTAAAGGCCATAGAGCACTTTGGTAAGCTTGAGGCCCACCGCACTCTCAACTCCTGGCTGATGTGACGGAGATCACGGTGTGCAGCTCGCCAGGGAGATCTATCAACGGCGACAGCGCAGCGGTGCAGACCCGAGCAGTTATGCTATGATGGAGCTCGGTCGCGTGTGGAGATCTCTTATCTTCGGGAAAGCGCAAGTTCAGGATGGTAAACTCGTCGGATGTGCCAAATGCTGATGTGAGAATAGATGGCTCCAATCAACGTTGGGCTACCTTTCCAGCGACGAAAGCCTCGAACTCCCGATACTAGTATGCGCACTCTCACTGTCACCAAATCACACCTTCTGACTGCAAAGCCAGACCTCCGAAACGAACGAGGAACTCGCAGCGAAGCAAGCTTGGGGGGAAGTCATCGGCAGTGAGCTAGCCAGTATCACGATAATCACTGCCAGGGCATTCGGTAAACTGCTTCTTGCACCTGACGCGGCTTCGGCCCTTTCGGAGACGAAGACTATCAACCAAGAGTTGAAAGATTGGTATGGTCGGCTGCCATCCGTGGTGAGGGCCGACGCCATGCAGGACACCAGTACGAGGCACTCCAGTATCGTCTACTACGCGCACGTACAACATTTGGCCGCATTCATCTTACTCTATAGGAGGGCACTATCGCTATTCTCGCGTTTAGAAGCTCGCGCAAAGCTCGCGGCTACCGATCGGCAGCTGCTCACGTCACTTTTGAACGAAGGCATGGTGGCGGCTAAGCAAGCGATCCGCACTCTGTTCCTTCTTGTTCACGAAAGGCGAGCATTGCGGCACTGCTGGATTATCATGTGAGCTGCGGAGGTCAGAACACGTCTTGTAAGCTCCGACTGACTTCCCCAACCCAGCTACAACGCCTATGTCTGCGGCGCAGTCCTCCTTCACCTCGTTGCACAGCTCCAGATACACGGCTATCCTCGAAGCTCTTGGGGACCGTCGATGGACTTGGCCAAGAACGCGATCGCCGTCTTACACTACTGCCGACAGCTCGACCCAGTTGCCAGAACACTACGCGAAGTACTCGCCGACTTCCTCTCGCACTTCGAGGATCCACAGATGCCCGATCTCGCAACAGCGTTTGGCGGACAGGAACCCCACCAGGGCGGTTGGGATCTAGGCCAGGACATGCGAGCCACTTACCGGGACGACGCAATCGACTTCATTTTCTCGGAGCGTATGGCTCATTCACCACTCGCCGACGTACGAAAGGAACTTCTAGCGCTCCTTGCCCAGCCGTTCGATCACGCACCGCATGACCGAAGTGAAGAGCAGAGAATGCGAGATGAGACGCAGGCAAGTTGGAGAGCAATCCTGCCCGAGAAGATCAGGAGAGGCGAGAGGGAAATCGTGGTCAGCGAAAGTATGGCAAACAGACTCGGATGGCTTGAAGAGAGATCAATGGTTGAGTATGAGAGGGGAGCCACAACGCTGGACGTGAAGGATGGGAGACCGCCTGGATCGGATTCGTTGTGCATGTGATCGATGCCTGGCATGAATATGTGGAGTTTGCATATGGCTATTGTCGCCTGCTTATACCCTTTGGTGTGCTGTCTATGCAAATTGTGTAGCATTATCGTCATGACCGAACGATGAAGTAGTGCTTCCTGCGGAGCGCTGCAGGTTGATGCCGGCTCATGCCATTTGCCAAGCCGAGTGGGTCCGAGATCGCTCCCTTCCCGATGCATCGAGGCACTTCGCGCTGCACTCTTCTCCCTTCATCACCACCACCGACCTATCAACACATTACGCATGCAGGTAAAGACGCATGCTTGCTTCTAGGCTTGCAAAGCCAGCATTGTGGAGAAAAATTCTGCAAGCACGACTCGCCATGGGCGGATATACGCCTTTTCAGTGCCAGTACTGTGACGTCGGATGATTGCCACTGGCACCGGGCTTGCGTCGACAAAACGACGGGACTCGGGCATCAGTTGGACCGGAACGGCGACTGTTTTCTGGTCATAGGCTCGCCGGCTGCTACATTCGATCGAGTCGAGAGCTCGTCAAGGTTTCGACAGCCACAATGGTTGCCATTCGAAGATCGCGACTTTCTGATACCTCAGCAGAGTCCCCGCCCAAACTCAATCTGCCTTTTCCACGGGAGGCAGACAGATTGGGTTCGAAGGCTGACAGCCAGAAGCCACACGGGGAGCGAGAACTTGAAATCGATCTGTCGAGGACTCCTTGGAGCTACAGAGGTTCATTACTTAGCTGTTCGACCAAGAGTGGCAACGGGACACTGACGCCAGGAAACGATGTTTACCTCGTCACACAATGTAGGGACTATACCATGCCGTTGTTCTCCATACGTCCTCTGCCAGAGAAGTCGGAAATCAGCCCACCCTCGGGCTTTCCGACGACCAAATCACCGACCGGGATTCGAGCCACGAGATCACGGATCCAGTGGCTACATTCTGGGACCATTGTTGCTGAAGCCGCCTTCGAGAGCGCGAGTTGCGTTCGATTGAGAGGAAGTGCGATGATTGCTCTGGATACTGACGGCACAGTGGACGGGAGCAGTCATGCATTCTTGCGACCGGATATTCAACCACCCAATACTGTGGAGTTCGGAGCGATGAGGTTGGGAAACCTCAGGGTTGTGGCTACCGAAGGGCGAATCAGCCTTGAAGAATCACGAGAGACTGGTGTCACTCATCGGAGAATCCGAGCGGAAAGGAATGGAGATGCTACTTTTTGGGAACTCTGTATCGTGGAGGTCGAAGCAGGGCTGAAGTCAGAAGGCGAAAAGATTGGGGCGGAAGAGTTTGGCGTGGTTGCGAACAGGACTGCACGCGAAATCGAAGTTTTTACCCTCTCGATGTTCCCTAGCTCATCACCGACCGCACTTCGCAAATCAGAACTTGAAGCAGCCTACATCATCTGGCTCTCCATCGTCCGGGCGCAGGGCTTTTGGACGAGGGAGACCATTCTCATGTCCAAGTTCCGTCTGAACAAAGTTTGGAGCTGGGACAATTGCTTCAATGCGCTCGCAGTGGCTCCCGTAGATCAAGAACTGGCTTTAGACCAGATCCTGGGACTGTATGATTTACAAGCCCCGGACGGCAGGTTACCGGACTGCGTAGGCTGGAGCGGCATCGAGTGGACATATGTCAAGCCTGCGATCCAAGGCTGGACGATCAACAAACTGCTTGATCACGGGGTCAATATTCAGCGGCAGCAGTTGACTGCATTGTACGAGAAGACTGCCAGAGTGACCGAGTTCTGGCTCCAGGACCGTCGCTCGTCACATCAAGCTTCGTCAATACCTTGGTACACTCACGGCAATGACTGTGGCTGGGACAATTCGACAGCTTTCGAGAACAACGGGGACTCCCTTCTCATCGGACCAGATTGTGCGGCGTACCTCATCACCCAGACCGCCGCCCTCTCACGCCTGGCCCATACCCTCGCACTTGAGCAAGAGCACATATCGAAATGGCAGGATGTGCATGAGACACTAAAACAGTCACTCATTGCCGAACTATGGGATGAAGAGGGAGGGAGTTTCATGGTCAAAGAGCCCCTCACTGGCAAAACACGTTCTACCACCTCTCTTCTGCGACTCATGCCCCTCGTCGCAGCGAAGTATCTCCCCCCACGCATCGTTACCAAACTCATCGCTTCCATGCCCCAGTTCCTCACGGAGTCGGGTCTGGCGACAGAGGAGCTTCGTTCTCCACTGTACGAGAGCGATGGATATTGGCGTGGTCCGATATGGGCGCCCACGACCATGTTGATTGAGAGTGGTTTGAGAGAGGCTGGGGAGACCGGTCTGGCGGATGAGATCAGCGCGAGGTTCCGACGCTTGTGCGAGAAAAGCGGCTTTGCGGAGAACTTCGATGCGGTGACGGGAGAAGGATACAGGGATAAGTCCCATACGTGGACCGCCAGTGTGTATGTGGTGCTGAGAAGGGAAGCTGTTGCGAGGGAATTGGAGGGTATGGCAGGACCATGAGTCGCTGACATGGCTGAGCATTCGAAACGACAGCGAGTGATGATATTATTGCCGATGCGACCTTTGCTATTCACGGAGATGTGGGAAGGTGATCGACACCACCCACCACGTCGTCCCACGCAGTGCCACTTTTTCCCATTCCCCAATATCTGAATCCGCCGTCGGTGCCGGAAGTCGCCTTTAGAGTTGTCGTGGAGCAGCGTAGGACTGCGTTAGACGGAGTAAAGTCCGGACACGCAAAAGGCTTAAATACGATATGGTGTGGCCGACGAGTAAGTTGAGCTTCCCGTATCGCGGGCCTAGATGGGCCTATTCCTGGGCCCGGGCTCGGAAGGATTGCCTATTGAACGAGAACCCCTGTCTCCGACGTACACTTACGTGGGAACGGGGCGCGGAGCGTTGGTGGTGAAGCAGGAGGAGAGTGGGGGGTGGGAAGAAACAGGACAATGCAACTTGGGAGCCGTGCGGCCTATGCCGCAAACAGCATAACCCTAGGCACCGCGATCGTCTCCCTGCATATCAGACGTACTGGTTGATGTCAACCAAAAGTGCAGGGTTCGGGCCGAGGCGACGCGTTCAAGGCGGTGCGACTGGAGCTGTGAGGAGCTTGACGACCGTACTCACATGGCACCGCAACGTCCTAATTCGGAGAAAGTGTTTCTCACGCCCACGCCGTTTAGGGCACCCACACGCACCCCATCTCCTTCTTCTTGATTCCCGTATATAAACCCGGCCCCAACCATCGCTTCTCCCCCTTTCGCGCGGGGCCATGTCCTGCCGGAGAATGTCGACGACTCCATGGCCGTCTCCGAAGCTTCTCGACCCGTCAAGGCCGCCTTCCCCTCCGACCACCTGACCGTCGCCGCCGGCGTCGCCATCTTCCACCTCGCCACCCAGAGGGTCGTGCTTTGCTACCACACCCGCGACCACTACTACTTCCTCCCCAAAGGCCGGAGGAACGCGGGCGAGGAGAGCGCCCGGGGCGCCGAGCGCGAGGGCTTCGAGGAATCGGGCTACCGCAATCGGCTGCTGAAATTGCCCGTGCGACATCGTCAGCCCGAGCCCGAGGATGCCGCTACTCCTCCTCCTCTCTCGCCCTCGCCGTACCATCACCACCAGGAATTCGTCGCCGAGCCGGTCTGGACGCAGTTCCTGCCGTTGACCGAACGCACGCAGTACTTGCTGTTCTGGTACATCGCCGAGACGATCCCGCCGGACATGGAGCGGCTGTACACGGATCTGTACGCCAGTGGGAATGTCACGGCGTACCGTGCGCCACCCGGCATGCCGGGTTATCAGACGCTGAGGGAGAGGATGAGTGAGGACGTGGTGTTGCTGGATGACCGGAAACAGGAGGTCTACGAGCCCCGTCGGCACGAGGGCACCGGGGTGGACGAGGAGGAGGCCTTTTACGATGCGGAACTCGTGCCGGTGGATGAGGCGTGTCGGAAGTTGAAGGGCACGATTATGGAAGACGTGGTGAGACGCGGGTGGGAGGGGATCCAGGCCAGAATACAGATCGAGGATGCGAGGGCCTCGTTACTGGGTAATGGGGGCGGTGGCAGGCGCTGACGACACATACTTGGTGCTTCTGCAGGTTGAAATGCAGAGAAGATAGACGTCCGCGGCACTGTTCTTCAGACGGTTTGTCATGTATATGCTGTCGCGAGCTGGGGTCTCGCTCGCATTGGACCGACTCCATTCATGTGCTGTCGTTTGGTCTATGGCAAACTTACTTGAAATGCTTCAGCATGAATTGCCAGAACGCTTCGTCTGCGTAATCGGGCGCGACATCCAAGAAATGGTCTTTGCCATGCACTCGCTCGTACTGCACCTCTATTCCACACCCCAGCATCGCCCCGACCACCTCGTCCGCTTGCTCCACGCCCACACACGTGTCCGCATCGCCCATCAAGAAATACGCGGGTGATGATCGACTGCTGTACACATTCCTCGAAAGCCTCCATTCATTAGCAGCCGTGCCCTCCGGGACCTTCCACAATCTCGCGAGATTCGCATCATGCATCATCCGCACATACATGTTCTGCCTCGACCCGTCGGTCGGATTGTTCGCAACGGCAGGCGCCTGGGGGTCCAGATGTTCCGCCAATTCCTCCCGCGACACCATCGTGCGTCCCGGGGGCGGCGGCTGCGGATTCGTGAAGAAGGTGCCCAGAGGATCCGTGATCGGGTAGATGGGCAGGATCACGTCGGGCTTGGGTTCGACGTAGAGTCCCGCGAGCAGCGCCAGGTATCCTCCGGCCGACGACCCGGACACGGCGAGTTTGGTCGTGTCGATGCAGCCCGGTTCGGGCAGGTGGGAGGAGAGTTGGCTTCGGATGAATTTGATGCAGTCGTGCACATCGTCGCGGATGTCTGATACTCCGACTTGAGGTGCCAGGCGGTAGTCGGCAGAGATGACGGCCAGGTGGTGTTTGTGGACTGCAGAGCGCATCCATGGGGCGAGTTGGCTGCGGTGGCCTTGGAGGAGTCCTCCGCCGTGGAACCAGAGGAGGATGGGGGCGTTGGTGGCGTTGGTGGGGAGGTAGATGTCGAGTGGGATCTCGAGATTGTCTACGGTTTTGTAGGTGATGGTCTTGGGGTGTTGGATGTCTGTCATGCTTGTGAAGTGATTTCTGACGGTTTACGTGTAGGTGGAGGTTTCGAGGAAAATGATAGCGGCTATGCTAGAGGCTGGACTAATATTGGGGGGACCCATCGATAGGGCAGCGATGCCGGGCTGCCGAGGGTTGCTTCTTTGCGGAGTAGACTCACCTCACTTCCATCTCTGGCAGAACTCGGCCTCCATCACGATTGCATACCTGGGTTCTGCAATGCATTCGATCATGGAAAAAACTCGTCTATCAAACCTGTATGCTTCTCGGAGTGCCCGTCTTCTTTCTGGTCATGGTTGTGTTTTGACAACGCGAGACTATTGACCACCCACTCAGCACGATGAGACAGAGCTCACGAGCTGTAGGAATCGGATTATAGAAATCGAGACAAACCCGGGACGAGTGCTACGAGATCAACGATAACTGCGCTGTGGCACACCCAGTATTGCGCAATGTGCAGAAAAATTCGTGGACCTTGATCGTCAGCTCTGCTGAAGATGTCTCTACGGTTCGAGCGCCCCCCATACTTCTACTCCATGTGGCTGTCGGGTCACTACCAGGGTGCTCAAGCTTGGGCTCTCTGCAAGGCGACCCATCAAAGAACAAGCATCCTCACCGAGACACGTGGACTCGGCCCATGTAGGGATAGACGAGACAGGACCAAGCTGGAGGCAGTCATGAGATAGCTTCTGGTGGTATGCATAAGTCAACGCTGCAGACATGGCGAACCCCGAGTGAATAGCGATTGACCTTGTGAATATGTTTGTACCAATTTGTTGCCTGGAGGCAGAATGCCCAAACGTTGTAGGTGGGCTCGAGCAAAGCAGACTTCATTCACTTCTTACACGCCAAGAAAGACAAGCCGCCCATCGCGATGAAGATGGACCTGGAAGCTACGAACAAGCCACGAAGCTCGACAGACGTTCGTCCCTGCACACAGCAAGTTGCGCCACTCCGTCGAGCAGACAAGAACCGCCAAATCCGCGCACAGCCCTACAGCCTTACGGCTCATCACCACAACCGTTCCCAGCATCTGCGGCGTCTGGCGTGCCACACTTGACGTTCGCGATAGCTTGCAAGACGTGCAACCCATCTGCTTCGTCTCGAGGCTACGGTCCAGAGTCTTGGTTGATCATCCCAACGGCCACTTATTGCACTACCTTCATCTTGGCCCCGCCGCGACTAGCGACACTCACTGGATACTGGGATCCACCCGTGGCTGTGGCCTAGCTCTGCAGGCGATCACGACAACCCTGTCTGTGGTACCTTACGTCCTACGACCATAATACGGACTCTGTTTGAGCTTGCGAGTCGCAGCGCCGCTTGGTGACATAGATACTAACCGTCCTTCAAGCTGCTTTCGAGCCTCGAAAGTGAGCACTTGTTAAAGTTTCCAGTTGCGGCACAACCTCACCAGCGCCGCGTTCGATCCCGAAACTGCTGAGCGCGCAGCATGTCGCCGACATCTCCATCCACTTGGAGGCCCATATTAGAGCGTTCGCATGAGGCTCACTTGCTCTTGTCCCAACGATGCGGCTTTATTCAACGCGGCCATAGAGCATGTCTGAAAGCGGAGATAAAGGCTACCGCTTTGGTGCAATGATCTCCGGCTACAAGGCCTCTTCACCCGTTGACTTGCCAGATGTAGCTCTGGCAACCACTTACGGACCGATCTAACCCGTCAGCGGTCCAATAGCATTACGAGACGAAGCTGTGGCCGAGACATTCTCTACATCCAGGTCTGGGAAGGATGATGTTCAATCGCCGCCGCAGGTGAGCATCCGTAGTCCCAGAGTCAATCCCTCACGTCTCAATAATGTGGATGGTACTCAGATACC
Source organism: Pseudocercospora vitis (assembly GCA_026120125.1). Taxonomy (NCBI): domain Eukaryota; kingdom Fungi; phylum Ascomycota; class Dothideomycetes; order Mycosphaerellales; family Mycosphaerellaceae; genus Pseudocercospora; species Pseudocercospora vitis. The sequence continues at coordinate 112,544 of JALRML010000050.1, forward strand.
ATGCTGTATCGATACTGCGGTCCTCTCCAAGACGGTCTATCGCAACCACGATCACCTTCCAAAGAGCAAGCCAGATATACACAGGGCAGGCAAAGTTGCTGAAGCATTCAAATCTGTTGTCCGGGCCCTGTTCTCCTGGCCGGACGTTGCAAAAGCGCTGGCCGCACACGAAAGCTATCCGTCGCCGGTAGACTACCTGAAACTTCTCAGTGTCTCGCGTGATGTCGTCAATTTTTGTTATCTTGCTCCGCCACCTTTTGCGCTGACTCTATTCATGGTCACCAAACCCATCGTCATGAGTCGCCCGCTCCTAAATCGCTCTGGACTATCGTCCAGCGACCCCCTCCCACTGTCACCATCTCTCCGCAGCCGAACAGGAATCCATCTCGTCACACCTCTTCCCTTCCTCTAATGCCCCCTTCATCCGCTACTGTAGACGACTGACCCTTAGTATCTGTCAAGGAAGTAGCCAACTTGCAATCGCAAATGCTAAGCGAGCCTTATTCGCCACAAGTATGAGGGCGCCAAGGCATATGAATGCACTGTTGGCCATCTGTGGCTTGGATCACGATCCAATCCGAGGGACAGGCTGTGAGTGTACAAAGGCTCGTACAGGTCCAATGCTGTTGGTAAATGTCATCGTTAAATAGCATCAATGACTTCCTGCCATTTCCCCGCCGCTGCTCCTGCTCACAGCCTACAGGCCTGGCCTCTCTTAGACGCTGACCAGACACCATTGCCAGCATACTACCCCTCTTATACACTCATACCCCACCGTCCCACACTCCACCCTCCCCAAACCCATCGATACTCTCCTCACTCACACAAAACCACTCGCCCTCCATCCTCCTATACGTCCAAACCGTCACCATCGGCCTCCAAACCCCCTTTGCCAACCCAGGAGCACCGCTCACGTCAGCATTCATAAACACCTCAGCCCACTTCTCCCCATCCTTCTCCGAAACTTTGGTAGACAGGCTCCCAATCCGGACCTGATGCTCCGGAAACGCTTCACAGATCTGCTGCATGATCGCGATGGCTTCGAGTCTGCTTAGCGCTGGGGGACGGCCTCCGGTGGGGTTTATGGTGTGGAAGTCGGGTGAGGCGCCGGTCCAGGGGTAGGAGGAAGGGTTGAAGGAGCGGGTGTTGAGAGCTTGAATTCCAGCGCGGACATGGAGTTCGAGGTTTCTGGTGATGAAGTCGTCGCTGCCGTCTAGGCTTGCAGATGCAGTGGCTGTTTGAGCGCTGAGGGAGGCCATTTCAGTGGGCCTAGGAGCTGGAGGAGACTCTAGGGAGGGGTTCGCATGAGCAGTCAGGCCATGCGAAGGCTCAAGGCAGTGAGCGGACCACGTATTCCATTATGCGAGCGATCATCAGCATAGAGGCATTTTGAGTCGCTGGTGGAAGTGATTGCTGGTTATTCTGACATTGTTGTGTTGTACTTGCTTACGCCAAGGAACCTATATATCACATTGTGGCTCCAGCCATCCACAGCTTGTCCACGAAATCATCCCATGGCCTCTCTTATCGATAAGCATAATTTCACGAAATTCTACTCCACCTTCCTAAGCGACTCTCTGCACGGCCAACACATCACTCTTTCCACTCACACCAAGCTGGCGAGCACACTGCCCTTCCGCTTCAAAGCCGGCGGCGACGGTCAGCGCTCCACCTCCATGGCCACCGATCACCACAGCCACCGTCCCACGACGAAAACTGTCAACAAACCCTTCAAGGCCCGCCACGCCTCCAAATCCTCGCTCAAAAACGCACAGAAGGGTAAAGTCGAGGCCTGGGAAACGTCTACAAAAGGCACACGCAAAACGCCACACCAACAAGTCATGTCGAAATTCGACCGCAAAAACCGCGCCAAGCAGTTGAGGATCAATCACGCGCATGAACGGGACGATAAAGCGAGTGTGTTTACAGGCAAGGATGCGGCGCCGAGGATCGTGGCAGTCGTGAAGTTGTGTGAGGATGTGGACGTACAGGAGGTGGTGAAGGGATTGAATGGGAGTGTAGATGTTGAGGAACGGGAGCAGACGCAGTCGGGACTTTGGATCCCAAGGTTCAAGCAGAAAGTGAGATATCTCACTCCTGCAAGGGATGTGTTACAGTGCTTGGATGCATGCAGAGTGGCAGACTTTGTACTGTTCGTGCTCAGTGCGAATGATGAGGTGGACGAGTTGGGAGAGCAGATCCTGCGCTGTATTGAGGCGCAGGGTGTGTCGACGGTGGTGACGGGCGTCTATGGTCTGGATAAAGTGGAGCCGGCAAAGAAGAGACCGGATGTTGTCAAGAGCTTGAAGAGCTTCATTACGCATTTCTTTGCGACTCAAGAGAAGGTGCATGATTTGGGGAACAGACAAGATTGCAGCAATGTGATGCGGAGTTTGTGCACGACCATGCCGAAAGGGATTAGGTGGCGGGAAGATCGCAGCTGGATGCTGTTGGAGGATTGTAAGTGGGAAGGAGAGCGGGCTGTGGTGACAGGCGTGGTCAGAGGGAGAGGTTTGAATCCAGACCGCCTAGTACAGGCTGGTGATTGGGGCGATTTACAGATTGAGATAATCACCGCGGCGCCGCTCGAACAAAGGCATAGAAAGGCCAAGAAGGACGAAATGGCGGTAGATGAGCCTCAGGGCGAGCAAGTCCTCGGTCAGCCCTCAGAAGAACACGACGATCTGGCTGAGCTTGCGCCCGAGGAGACCACCATGGATGATGTGCCTGCAGCCTCGATTGCACCTTCAGATCGCAAAGCTGTTCTCCTCGACGACCACCACTACTTTGACGAAGACAAGGAGGACAATATCCCAGCGCCAAAGCGCTTACCAAGAGGCACGAGCAAATATCAGGCCGCGTGGTACTTGGGCGATGTCTCGGATTCTGGCTCTGATCTGGAAGATGTTGATGACGATGAGGACGAAGAGATGAACGTGAATGGCTCAGTCGCAGCAGGACCTGCGGACGGCCACTTTGACGACCACATGGATGAAGCAACGGAAGCAGGGGCGCCTACAGAGTACGCACAAACCGATGCCTTTTTCGATCCGGCACCGGATGCCGAGGCAGACCAGATTGAAGCATACCGGAAGCAGAGGAGAGACGAGGCTGAGGATGATTTGGAGTTCCCGGACGAGATTGAGCTGCATCCCAATGTCAACGCACGAGAACGACTGGCTCGGTATCGCGGGTTGAAGAGCTTACGCACAAGCAAATGGGAGACGGAAGAAGACAAGCCATATGAGCCTGAAGAATACAGCCGACTGCTTGAGATCGCCGACTACAAGTCTGCGAAGAACCGAGTTGTCAAGGAAGCCACGGTCGGTGGCGTGAAGCCTGGTACTCGTGTTCACGTCTATCTGAGTATTCCACAAGGACGTCGTCAGGAACTCGAATCACTACCCAAGCCAACAACCTTATTTTCTCTCCTCCGACACGAGCACAAACGAACAGTTGTCAACGTCTCCATGTCGCTCTCCTCGGAGTACTCAGAGCCAATCAAGAGTAAAACACCAATCATCATGCAGTGTGGTCCACGCCGACTGCTCATCAGCCCACTCTTCAGCGCAGCAGGCAATACACCTAACAACGTCCACAAATTCGATCGCTACCTTCACCCAGGCCAGACCGCGGTCGCCACCTTTGTTGGTCCTGTAACTTGGGGCTCTGTGCCTTGTCTTTTCTTTGCGGCGCCCAAAGCCGACGCCCATCCGTCCGATGCTGTCGAGGACCTCGCCCAGTCCCTCCAGCCCACCAAACCTTTCTCTTTGGACATGATCGCCACCGGAACCACACTCCCTCCATCAACTCAACGCATCGTCGCTAAGCGCATCATCCTCACTGGGCACCCGTACAAGATTCACAAGAAGCTCGTAACAGTTCGATACATGTTCTTCAACAATGACGACGTGAATTACTTCCGCGCGCTCCAGCTGTGGACAAAGAGAGGCAGGAGCGGATTCATTAAGGAACCGCTAGGAACACATGGCTACTTCAAAGCGACGTTCGATGGGAAGGTCAACCCCTTGGACGCTGTGGCCGTTAGTCTGTACAAGCGGGTTTGGCCGAGGCAAGCACATGCTTGGAGGGCGAGTGTGGAAGGGAAGCAGCTGCAGGGTGGAGATGATGAGGAGGCGCCGCAGTTGATGGAGGTTGAGGGTTGAGTTTGGGCTGGACATAGGGTCGATGAGATGAGGAGGAAGCGGCAGAAAATGTCCTGGTTTGCTACTGTGATCGATGACACGCTTCAAGTAGGATTTTCGCGCTGGTGAAGCAAAAATCACAAGACAGGACACGATCTCGACTGTCAATCAGCTAGCCGGCTAGGCCGATATGAATTATGAGAGACGATGTAACTCGTGGTATGGAGTCGTGTAGGAACCCTTCAGGCCACGGCTCCGCCGTCGCAGCAGGCGCGGTGGGCTGACCACGGAGCAGGGCCGAGCCTTCGTGGATGAGTATATTGCACGAGAATACGACCGATTTTCGACAATGGACATACTCGCCATGTTCGTTCATGTCCGCTTCGTTCGTGTTCGAGAGAAATGCGTCGATTATTGCTCCCAATCGCGTTAGTCATGGAATGTGATGACTAAGGTTACAGGGTTGTCCCTATATCAATAGGACTTCACGCTGCTTATTTTGCATCCTATATAACAATTGCGTCTTCTCTCGATTCGTTTTCTTTCACGCGCCTCGCTGCGATTACTGCAATGTAGATCAAGGCATGGGGACAGTATGACTTTCTTTGACGAGCTTGCTGAGAAACTGGGAGATGACCAGTGGCACGAATGGAAAAAGCAGCTTCTCGGCGCGAAGGAAGAAATTGCCGCCTTTGTTGCCAGCCGCCGGCCAGGACGCGGGGCCGAAGTCCTCGATTGGTTCCAAGGCTCCTTCAATTTCTGCCTCCGGATCGTGTACAACGATGGGACTCCGGACACCATCATCCGCTTCCCCGGCCCAGGACACACCACGTTTCGGGACGAGAAGATCGGAACGAGGTTCAGGTCATTCAGCTCCTTCAGCAGAACACTACCATCCCAGTTCCGCGGCTGATCAGCTGGGGACTGACTGAAGACAGCCCGCAGGGTTTTGGGCCTTTCATCATCTCGGACTTCGTGGAAGGAGTTCACCTCTCCGATATTCTCAAAGATCCCGGCGATGTGAAGCGACTCCACCTGAATCCCCAGATTGACAGAGGCATATTGGACGATGTGTTCTCACAAATCGCGGATATCATGCTTCAACTCTATCGCTTCGATTTCGACCACATTGGAGCCATCTCAAAGCCCTCTTCTCCGGGCCTCTGGTCTGTTACAGGGAGACCATTGACCTACAGCATGAATGAGCTAGCGACTACGGCCTTCTACCCGCTGGACCAGTTTCCCGCGGCAAGGTTCGAATCTGCAAGTGAATACTTCCGATCTCTTATAGCCCAGCAAAAAACACATCTCTGGACTCAGCGCAACCTCTGTGACAGTCCATTAGATGCCCAGAATCGTTACATTTCTCGCCATCTGTTCGCGCAGTTGGTCGACAGGCACTGCATCGACGACCGCGGTCCGTTCAAACTCTTCTGCGATGACTTTCGACCTCAAAACATCATTGTCAATCCGATTACTTTTCGCATCAAGGCTGTGCTTGATCTCGAGTTTACAAACGCTATGCCTAGCCAATTCGCTTCCGAACCACCGTGGTGGCTGCTGCTAGTCGGACCGGACTCCTATCTCATTCGAGGTCGGACCGTCGAAGAATTCGTAGAGGCTTATGAACCTCGCCTGGAACAATTTCTTGAGGCGATGGAACGAATTGAGAAGACTCGAGGGGCGCCAGATTTTGACAAGCCTCTTTCTTGCCTTATGCGTGAGCCACGGGCGACGAAACGTTTCTGGTTCAACTATGCGGTCCGGAAACCGTTCGATGTTGATGATTTCTTCAACAGCCGGTTGAAAGAGGGTAGCGTCAGTGCCGAGTCACTGGATGAAGAGGCGCGCGCAGGGTTAGAAATCTTTGTTGAGACGAAAATGAAGCAGTTGAAGGCATACGACGAAGATTGCGCGTTGAATTTCTAGCCTGAAAGCCACTCTAGTCTCGTAGTCGTGATGTCGAGAAGCGTTTCGCAAGGAATCGACCACTGTTACCCCTTTGTAGCAACGTCTCGCGCTGTGCCTTAGCCTTGGACGACGTTGTGAAGCACAGACTTCCACATATCGTCGGCATATGGCGCACTTCGGCGAACATACAGTTCTGAGTAGGCAGTGTTGCTGTCTATTACTAGCCTCCTTTAACGTCGCTTGTCGAAGAACCCAAGCTGTATCAGGTATCAGGAGCCTAAAAGGCTATCGAACTCTTCGCCTCCATTTCCGCTAATCTTCTTACACGCTCGAGGCAAGAATCGAGTCCTACAGAACTGTGACTATAGAGAGAGTTGACGACTAAGTGAGAGGCTACAAGGGTATACATAATTAACCTAGAGAGCTCTTCCCAGCCTCCAAATCGCCTCAACTCTATACAACCAGTCCGTATAGCACGCTCGAGTACGGAAGCCATTTGCCCTGCTCACTAGTATTGGCAGAAGTGAGCCTGTCGTATGCTATATATGCTTCACTTCGCAGCCTTGGACAGCTTTCACTGCCCTCACAACTCCATTCTAGCAGATCTTATGGCATAGTCGAGCTGCGACATGGTTGGGGGAGCTCTTTAGACGTAAAAGAGGCGGGACGCAGGTGAGTCGGTAGAAGGCTGTATTCGCTTACCCGGACAGTCTTTGAAGCTGTCTACTGGCTCTCTTGTCTCTACTTGTACCGGCGGCATTGGATGCTTGAGCTATGGCATAGATAGCACAGCACTATAGCATGAGGCGGAAGAAAGACGCGAAGAGAGCTATCACATGGACGATAGTACTCACTTCGAGCGCTCTCTGTAGCTGTGACTCCATCTACATTAGCAATATGGCACCCTCCAGTCGCGACATCGATACTGGAGTGCACCAGCAGCAAAAGAGTCAGTAGAGCAAAATCACGAAGAGTGAGCGAGGAAAAGGCACAAATTCACACCAAACTTCATTTGGGAACTATCAAAAACCGCCCAGACGCACAGCTATCTACGGCATGTTGAGCGGCGAGACGCCACTCCGCTGCACCCACTCCGCCTCAAACCTCTTGCGGAGGTGAGGCGGCATGCCCTTCGGTGCCGTAGCAACCGTGGACGGCGGAGAGGGTGCAGCGGTCTTGGCGCCGCCAGTCTGCTTGAACGTCTCCTTGAACTTGGCCTCGAGAGGCTTGGAGACGGGAAGGTTGGCCTTCTGGACGGCCCAAGACTCGGCCGTCTTGAATGACTCGACGCGGATGTGCTCTTCGGAGCACCAGGATCGCCAGCCAGCCGCCTTGTCGTCGTCCTTTCGTGGAGGTGCAGCCGAGGTGGTGTGGACGGGAGGGAGGATTCGTGGCAGCAGACGTGGATGGTCGACAAGCTTGTTGACGGCGTGCTTGGTGCCGATGAGGACGCTCATGTCGCGGAGCTTATGGACGTAGAGCCGAGTGCGATAGATGCTCTTGACAGCGTCTCTGAGGACGAAGAAGTCGCTCATGCCATTGACTGGTTGAGTGCGGATGGGATCGTGACGGAAGGCATTGGCGGCAGTGGCCTCGGGATTGAAGCGGGTGAAGAGAAGAGCTTTGCCGTTGATACCGAGGTAGGATTCGATGATCTGCGCAGAGCTGAGGCGGATGTTGGTTGTGTCTCCAATGCGTGGATTGTCTGGCTGAATGGTAGTTGGGCCAATGAGGCGAATCTTAGCAGACTGAAGGTCGTCGGCAGCAATGTTGAGGTTGGTGACTAAACGAGTGATGATCTTGCAGGCGATGAGAGTATGGAAATCGGCCATATCGTCTGGAAACTTGCCAAGATTGAAGGCAGGAAGCACTCTCTTCAGCTCAGGAGACGCGGCGCTCAACCAGCGAGTCGGGTCCCAGACGTTTGGATTACTGGCGACGGCCTCTGGATTGATGTGCTCGACGACCGCGACAGGTGTGGCCATACTACCTGGAGGTACTTGCATACCACTAGCGTTGATGCCATCATCTGGTGAAGTGTAGCTCAGACCAGAGATGTATATGGGATTGATGCGCTTGCACTCGAGAAGGACTGCGTGCATGAGAGGCATCTTGCTATGGCTTTGGGACAGCTCATGGAAAGACGGCACGGTGGAGATGCCCACAGCCTTGATCTCTTCTCGGAGACGCTCGAGGACGGCAGGATGCTTGAAGATCTGGTAGATGGCCTTGGTGACGAGGATGATAGCGGGGTCAGCGCCAGCAAGGGCAAGAACGATCTTAGCCTCAAGGTCCATTCGGAAGACGAAACTTGACTGCTCAGGATCGATCGGTGAGATAGGACTGGCGGCGTCATCGCCCGCGGAAGAAATATCGAGCTGCTTGACAATGTTGCCGAAACCGATACGCTCTAAGATGCGTTTGATGGCAGGATGGTAGCGAAGATAGGAGCCGTAGACAATGGCATTGAACTTCCAAGCTTTGAGCGCCTTGTCGATCTTCTCCGGGTCAGCAGCCTTATCGAGGAAGCCAGCGGATTCGCCAGTGGTGGTGACATGGAGTAAGTCGTAAGACCAGCGTGCGATAAGCTTGGTGACGTCAATATTCTCCTGGGTGAAGGCAGCTGATGTCAGATGAACGTAGAACTTCTCGTTAATCTCCTCGATGGCCTTTTCGCGCCCGCAGAGACTGTTCATCTCGCACGCGTCTTCGAGCACTTGAACAGCTGGTCGCCAAGTGTTGGAACCCGGCGCTGCTGGCTGACGGGAGATGTAGCGAAGACGACCCTCGTGGCCGCTGACGGAGAAGTCGTCAGGACCGACCTGCACGATGGGACCTGTGGTTGGTTAACATATGTGAGTGCTACGCGAATGTCGAGAAACTTGCCGTGCTGCTCGTGAAGCTTGATTAGCTGGGTCTTGTAATCGCCGCGGAGCTGGTGGACCAGCTTCCACAAGTAGCTGAGCTTAGCGAGCCAATGGCCAGCAAAGCCGTTGTAGATGCGGTGGTAGACAGGCAGGAGCTTGAAGAAGTTGATGTAGTTGGGAAGATCTTGCAAGGCGAGAGTCTTGAGGTGGTTGATCATCTTGGAGAGGGATTGCATGATGAGTTTTGCTTGCCGGGAGATACTTGCTGATTGGTAGTATGAGTTGGTGATCGCGGAAGGCTGAAAATGTAGAGCAAACGCTGGCTGGGTGTGAAGGTCGCAAGTCGTTGCTGGCAAGGAATTGCACAAGAGGCTGTGTGTAAGTAGTTACTGAGAGGGGATAAGGAAGCTTTCTGTTGTCTGATATGAGTGCTGTGAGTGCTGGTGTGCCGAAGTTGTGTCGAAGCTGGTGTTAATGGAGTCGTCTGGTTTTCGTTGAGAGAAAGAAGAAAAAAAGGAAGAGCAATTCAGCCTGTTGAAGTACTGAGCTTTAGCACACTAAAGAGTGGCTGGGAAGGGTCGCTATTGTCGGCGCACGCGCCAGCTTCAGAACAATAGTGACAATAGGTATTCGTTCGTCTCCTGTGTGAAGGGATGACTTCACTGTCAAGATGATGCGGGTGAAGGTGGATGGTGGCTGGACGCAGGTGTTTTTCGGGTGCACGCACCAGCCTGTGCCCATCAGATACTATCTTTAGACAGCTTCTGTGTGTGAAGCAACTTCTGTCCTGTCAAGGCGATGGGCATGCTGCGGCGTCGTTGGCAGTGAATGGTGGTGAACACGGAGGCTAACGTCCTGGGGGTCGTTTCAAAGTTGGCCCTGTTATGCACAAGCTCCTCACGAACAATAGGCTCTGGCTGCTCGGTGTATTTGCAGGCTTTACAGAAATTGCAAAGTCGATATCGTCGTTCGATAGGAGTGTTTCGTGAAGCTTGAGTGAAGTGAAGTCAAAATCCGAAGCTTCGGAAATAAGCGTCCCATGTGGCGTGCCGGGCTGAGCTCCGACCCCGGCCGCAGTTTCCCTATATTCGTGCTCGGTTGCCTTCACTCTCGCGCACACCCAATACACCCGATAAACGATGCGGACCGTTATAATGCCGCTCGCGACCACGACCATACGCTCCGTACGTCCTGGCTACTTCACTCGAGCCTTTGTGACCTCCGTCCCTGCAAGATCGTCATGGACGCCTGGACCATCCCCGCCACGATTGCCCAAGGAAGAGCAAGAGATCTTTGAGAAGCTGCAGCAGCAGTCAACTGGTGCATTTAGTACACCGCGAGAGTTGAGCAAGGAAGAGTCACTGGATGCGGATGCTACTGCCTCGAGGTCATCCGAAGCCGACAAAATGCTTGAGCAATTGCGGGAAAGAGCGCGACTTGCAGCCAAGGGAGATGGAGAAGAATTACACCCCAATATTCGAAGAGGTGCACCGCCTGAGTTTCAGGGCGATGTCAACCCCAAGACTGGCGAGGTTGGAGGTCCCAAGAATGATCCCTTGAGATGGAAAGGTGACTGGAGCTACAATGGCAGAGTAACCGACTTTTGAGATGCTTGCGACAGTATGAAGGAAGAAAAATTTCCATCTGCAGGGTGTCCCAGATCCCAGATCCAGCACTACCATACCGTATATCTCCTCCGCGCTCACATATTCGACGAGTCCGCGTCGATGTTGTACTTGTTATGCTCGCACGTCGCAACCACCGCGCCATCCCTCTCTCTCGTCATACTTCCCGTAAGTAAACATAATCGCTTTCCAGCATGGACAATCTACGAAGCACAACCCGGTTAGCGAAAGCCTCGGGAAAAAACAGGACAGTATTCCGTCAACATAACAGGACGGACAGCGCAACCCAACTCCACCACTGGGGGCTCGAGGACAAAAAAAGGCCAGACATACCCTACACTCGCAAAGCAGCATCTCTTCCTCCAAAGCCGGCTTCAAATACACACAATGCAAACTCCTCGTCGTCCCCATGGTGCTCCAGAACCCATAGTCGCAAATCAAAAACAGACACCACGTCGTGCACACATCCATGATGCTCGCGATCGCTCCGCCATGGAATGTGCGCGTCGGGTTCAAATACTCTTTGAGCACGGGAAAGCGGTAGACGATGCGCGACGTCGTGGACGTCGTCTTGTCCGCCTCGAGGATCTCGACGCGTTTGAGCCACGGGATCAGGAAGTTTTTGTCTGGGTCTTCATCGTCCTGCACACATGCGGAGCGGTTAGCTATTTTGGTTGGGGAGGAAGGTTGACAGAAGGAGCGCATTGCAGCGCATTACATTTGCGGAGAAATGTTAAGGGGTGCGTGTGATTAGGGAGCGGGGAAGAGGTGTGGGTTGTGTCTGTACAATACTTGTGGCGTGCTTGATGCCGACATCGAAGATCTCGCGGAGCTGTTCAAGCCCATTGCCAGATCCTTTGTGCCACTTTTTGCATTCTGCTTAATACTTGTGTGTTGCAACAGTGCCAGTGTTTTGCTATTGATGATGGGCGGTTCTCGACGCATCGCATAGCCGTGGTGGGACCGTAGTTGCAGTAGCTGCGTTCGCTAGCACTCAAGCTGCCGACGAAGCGAACCACAACCATCGCTCGCGGCTGACGACTCGTTGATGAGTGGATGAGATGAGAAGCGAGAAATAGGAACAGTCATAGAACGTACATCCTCAGCGAATGCCCTCGCATCGAAGACTTCTCGCACTCTTTCCAGAGGCGTCGGTTCGCGCGTCATAGCAGGAAGTATACAACGCTTGTGGTGACGAATGGATCGGGTTTCTTATAGGTCCCTCATGGAGAAGATAATCTTCTGGTCTAACGACCAAAGCGGGAGAAAGGTTATAAGGCAAAACGTGAGCGCAAGCAGCAGCTGCAGCAGACAAGATGTGCCGCGGCTGTTTGTTCTTCTCCATGGATCGGCTTAGTCAGGGCATATTAAAGTTTCCATTGGGAAGACGAGGAACAGGTAGGGGAGTTGTCTTATTTACCCACGGTTGGTAAGGTTGTTCCGGGGTGTTTTCGTGAGATGGAACGAGTACGAGGTTCAGGGGACAACGTGTGGTGAGGAGTATTGATGGTAGTAGTGATGGGGGTGGGGTTGACGAAGTTATTCATATCAAGGGCGAGCAGAGACCACAAGATGCGACAAAACATACCGCAACAGCCTCACCCACAGCGTTAGCAGGAATGTCCCTCATCGAACCCTCTTCCCTTCCAACCTTCCAATCTCCCCTTGCACTTTCTCCACCTCCCTCAAGATCTCCGCATACTCCCTCGCCACCTCGCCTCCCACCCCACGTTCCAACTCCTCCAACGCCCCCTCCACCTCCCTCGTCCTCCTCTTCAGCATGGCACTCTCCCGCTCCCACTCCTCCCGCTTCGCTTCCAGCATTCTCTCAAGTTCCGGGTCCTTGGTCCCCACCACCAAAGAATTCTCCCAAATTCTCGCCTTCCCTGCCATCCCCTCCGCCACCGTCGCCAGATACTCTGCTTTCGCCCGCGTCGCGCGACTCACCGAGCCATGGATCGTCTGTTCCAGGATCTTGATGCTGCTTTCGATCGCGCGGCGGTAGAGGGTGTGTAAGGTGGTGGATTCGCTGGCGAGGTTGAGGCGGAGCGTGGTGAGGTCCGAGGAGGATGATTGAATGGAGGCTTTTTGCGTGGATATGTGAGTGGGCAGGTCGGTTTCGAGGACGGCTGCTGAGTTGAGAGAGGAGATTTGTGCTAGGGTGGTGAGGTCGGAAAGGGCGAGGTTCTGGATTTGGGTGGAGATGGGTTTGATGTTGTCCTTTGTAGAGTTTGGGTTAGGATTGTGGGTTTCCTTTCTGGCTGGTGCGGTAGATGGGACGTACTTTGAACTTTGCGATATCGTCTCGTAGCAGGTTCGAGTCATCGCGAGAGATTTGAGCGTGAAAAGTTGCGGCTATGATAGCTACGAGTTCTTGGAGCTTCTCAGGGTTAGTGGAGGATCCGTTCAATGTCGCAGTTGGAATGTACCTCTTCTGGCAAGTTTTCGCCACGATATGAGAGGGTGTGCAGACACGTTTTGATCAGGTCTTGCTTCGCTGCTGTCACGCGAGCTCTGTGTAAGTCCTGGCCAATGGAGAGTCAGTCGGAGGTTCGTATAGGAACCCTGTCCCCTCATATGCGCAAATGCTGAGGTGGCTTTCCGTACGTGCTTGAAGGCATCAAACTCTTTCTGCGCCTTGACATCCAGCTTCGTTGTGCCATCGCTGTTCAGCTTATTCATGCACACGTCGCTGTACAATGCTCCAAATTTCGGGTTCGCGGACAAGACTTCCGGATCTACGAATGCAGCAGCCATTTTGAATGGTGAGGTGGAGGGGCTGAAGTTGAAGTTAAGATGGAACTTGAAGCTGGGAGTTTGTGTTTCAGATGTACAGATCCACGAAGAAACACATTTCACGCTGTTGCACGAAGTCTTCTGTCTACTACTACAAAAGAAAGTCTAAATTTATGCCTGTATCTCGGACTTTCACTCATATTAATCCAAAGTCCTCGCACAGGTCGATAAGGAATGATAGCATGCCACTAACCAAGCCAAGGATCGGCGCAACGACCGGCAGCTGGGTAGCCCACTCTAAGAACCGAATCCAGATCAGCGATAGTGACAAGACTACCCTTAGTAGGTGGTCCTTCCACACAAGATCTGGTGGCTGACCTCTGCTGAAGGTCGAGTCCACGAAATCGAATGGCAAAGTCGCACCCAGATGCTCCACTGCAACCCGAAGACCACTGCTGAACCCATCCTCATGAAAGCCATACTTGGTCCATGCCCCACAGTAACTGACACCTCTGCTGTTCTGTATCTTCTCCAGGCGCTTCTGTGCTCGGATAGCGTCTGCTGTATACAGTGGATGTCGATAGGTGAACTCGCCTTGAACGCAGTCACGAGCTGGCTTCCGCTCCGGATTCATTGTCACCAGTACTGGACCGTATATGTCTTCTGGGAAGTGTTGAAGAATGTTCATGCAGTAAGTGAGGGTAACCCCAGCTGGATGAGACAGCTTCGATGGCTGAGACTTTACCAGGTAATTCCAGCTCGTCCACACCTTCCTTCTTCTAGGCATAAACGATAGATCCGAGTGGAGGTAGCAGGTATTTTCGGTAGTCTGAAAGGCAGAAAAGATATCGAGCTCTTCTTGAGATAAATACTGCATTGCTTTCGAAGACTTGACGAAGCTACTCGATTTGGAAGGGGTGCTTTGTTTCGAGGAGGCTTTAGAAGACGTGCTGGTTGAGCTCTCGGCTGAAGACTTGACATGCTCACTGGCTCCATGTTTCGACAGTATCGGCAGTATCTCGTCCCCATGACAAGCAAGAATGACATGGTCGAAATCTTCGCCTTCGATCTTTCCCTCCTTGCTATCGATCCAAGATATGTTGACAGGGCCTTTTCCCTTGGATTCTGGTCGATTCACATTAGCCACCTCGCATGACGGGTGTATTTGTAGCCGGTCTTTCGGGAACTGTTTGACGATGGCGTCGATATAGCGCTGCGATCCTCCCGATATCGTCATCCATGATGGTCTTTCGGCCAGAGTCGAAAGTAGGTGATGATTCCACATGAAGCGAATCAGTGTCTGGGCTGGGAATTCAAGGCTGGCCTTGTCGGGAGACGTGCTCCATACTGCTGCTGTCATCGGGATAAGATAGTCGTCTCGGAACGACTGCGAATATCCATTCCGGTCGAGGTAGTCTCCAATACTCATGTCCACGGGGTACTTTCGAACTTGTTCCCGACCCATCTCATCCTCGTCCGGTTCTGACAGCAGCTCTACCGCGAACTGATTGAAGCGAACAATGTCAAAAATCATGCGCCAGTGTTTTAGGCTGAAGAAGTTCTTCCTTTGCGCAAAGATGCCTCGAGCTTCCCCTGACCATTCGAAAGCACCCTGATCTCGACAGACGCTGAAGGTCATCTCAGTTTTGGTAGGCTCAACACCAACTTCTTTGAGAAAGCGAATGAAATTGGGGTATGTGGCGGTGTTCATGACGATGAAACCTGTATCAACTTGAATGTCATGACTTTTGGCTTGGAATGGCTGAGTGTTGGTGTGGCCTCCCAGCTTGTCGGACTTCTCGAATATATGCACCTCGTAGTCGCTGTCCTTTAATGCCCATGCTGCACCGAGACCAGCGCAGCCACTGCCCACAATGGCAATCTTTCTGCGATCGATTGACCCCATCCTCTTCGCCGAACTGTTAGCTTCGGGCTGCTTACGTCTGAAAAGATTCATGAGCGATGTATCGATTTTTGGAGGGCATGAACATTAAGAAAGTTGGGATAGAGGCGATAGCGGGAAAGACAACCATGACGGCGTTGAAACCCGCTTTGGGAATGGCTGGGGTCAGCGCGGCAACCACGAGGCGCTGCGTGTTCGCATGCTCGTGCCTGTCGCTTCAGGCACTGCATGCTGTCAATGGCCAGCGATAAGCCGTGATAGCAGCCTCGCGTGGTCGAGGTTGCAGGAGAACATGAAATAGTGAGAGCTGAAAGCAAAGCTCGTGGTTATCGTGTCGCGACCCAGCCACAAGAAACTGGTCGATCGGCGCACACCTTTGATCTGCCGCGAACATCCTCAGCCACAACGTCAACTGACAACTGACACCCTGCCGGAGGCATCAGCATACCACTGCATTCAGACCGGCGCCAACACCATCACAGCCCCGTCCACATCCGTCCGCCACAGAACATCCCTCCACGCGATTGCGCGACAGCAGCCGATCAACCTACACCCATCTCCTCTACCCAAACATCCAGCAATCACTTCCTGACACCACCACCATGGCCAACCCTCTTGACACAGACGCCGGCTCCGAGCTCTTCTCTAACTACGAAGCCGAACTCAAACTCGTCCTCGCCGACATATCTCAAAAACTCGATTCCATACCCTCCCTCTCCGGCGAACCACGCAAATCCAGCCTCTCCCAGACCTCTCGCGCGCTCGAAGAAGCCACCGAGCTCCTCGACTCCATGCGTCTGGAAAAACAGAACATTCCATCCGCCTCCAAAGTCAAGATCAACCAACGCTTCCGAAACTACGAGACCGACGTCGACGCCGCGAAACGGAAACTCAAAACCTTCCAGGACGATCGGGCCGCGCTGTTCGGGAAGCGATATCGGGATGATGTCGGCGAGGACGAGCAGTTGGCGCAGAGACAGCAATTGCTCAGTGGGACGGATCGGTTGGAGAGGAGTTCCGGGAGGTTGAGGGAGAGTCAGAGGATCGCGCTCGAGACGGAGGATATTGGACGCAACACCTTGGCGGATTTGTCGAGGCAGAGGGAGACGATTGAGCATACGAGGGGCACGCTGTTGGAGAGCGAGGGCTATACGGATCGGAGTAACAAGACGTTGAAGGGCATGGCGAGAAGGTGGGTGCCGAGCTTGTGGTGAGTTGAAGTGAGTCGAGTGGTGCTGACGAGATGATGTGATAGGATGGCGACGAATAAGATTATTACCGTGGCGATTATTGCTGTCTTGGTTATCCTCATCATTGCGGTGATTGTGAGCAAATTCAGATGAGCTGGGGGAGACGAGTGGGAGAACGGTGAGTGCGAGGATATGAATCGGGCGATATGGCATATGAGGGCATGCCACGAATGCTTGTACAGAACAGCTAATGCAACGGCACCGAACGTAAAGAAAGCTTAACCAAGATCTGTCTCCGCCTCCTTGAGCGAAAGAACGTCACGGTATGCGTGGATGCCGTGCCCAAATTTGTTCTGCGTGTCGTCAATCGCTCTTGACCCAGCCCCATTTACCACAAACCCTTCTTAGATTCGAAGCTTTTTCCCCCTTCCTCTCATGCTCCACTCCATCATCACAACTTCGTGCGAGCCACATGCTTTCTTCCTTTTCTTGCACTACACCGTTGTGCCTGCCTTTTCTCTTGCAGCAAGGTACACGGTGAGATTTGCTGCAAAAAAACCATAGAGTGGAATCGTAGGCTCGAGAAGATCTGGTGTGTGGTGAGGATGGGAGCTGATGGGTGTGAGGAGTGTATTTTCCATGCACTCTCCAACTGTAGCGCTTGTTCGCACCGATTGTATGGAGTTGAGGACTCGTGCGTGCGAGGCGCAGTGAGACTGGGTTCCTTTCGTCTGAGAAGTCAGCCACGATGGTTTTTGGGGGTTAGCGTTGTGAAATGTGGATTCATGATTTGGAAGCTCGGATGCAGGATTCATTTCAGCTCGGGGCTGTCATGCGACTATTTCATACAGGTTCTTGAATGCGCCCACGGGAAATATGTGCATCTGCTGCACCAGACCGCCGGCTAGGCTATGCTGAGGGTATTCTATAAGTTGGTGAGGTAGTCCTCGATCTCTTGCGGACTGAGCTTTCTGAACCGCGGACCGCTGGCGCCTTCTACGCCTTCGTAGCCAAGGAGGTGGTCTGCTGGTGGGCCGACGATGCCTAAGTCATGTCAGTATATCATGCCTGAAGGGAGGCTTTATGCTTGATGTCTCACCAATCTCTACGGTGTCACCGTTCATCTCGCCTTCGATGGTCTCCTTCAATGTAAGCAGCGCGATGTGTACCGCATCTTCCAGCTCCAATCCCTCCGTATATCGCTTCTCCAAGAACGTCTTTGCACTCGTGGCGCTCTTGCCGATGGCTGTCGCCTTCCACGGGAAATAGCTGCCACTGGGATCGACCTGGTAGAGACTTGGGCCACCTTTCAGGATCCCACCAGTCTTGCCTGTCTTGACCTTCTTCTCACCGCTATCCAGCTGCATCTCCTCGGCTGCCTCCTCCTTCTCCTGCTCCGGTAGAACGCCGTCATCCCAACCTGCGATGAGCAGACTGACACCGTATGGCCGTACACCTCCGCTCTGTGTCGCCTCTTGCATCACGCGCGCCACATCTTGCACCAATATCCGCGTCGGTGGGTATTCGTTGTATATCCGCTTGTACCCCGTGTGGCTGACCTTGCGCGCCTTGTCGACTAACACGCGATAGTCGGGGCCCATGCCAGAGTAGACCATGCCGATGTTGGGTGTGATGAGCGAGACTTTCGAAGACGATGATGCATCTATGAGTGGTGTGGAAGACTTCTTCTCAGTTGCGAGGACGACGCCGTTGGCTGCTTTGATGCCCAGGGATGTGACACCTTGGTTGACCGCATTGAGCGCATATTCTGGATGTTATTAGTGCTGTACATGAAGTCTTCGGTAAAAATTCGCATACCAATCTGCACCAGCTTTCCACTACCAACAGTTAGTAGATTCGGACCAGCACAGCTAACTGAAACACTTGCCTGGGCGAGAAAGTAGTGAGGGAGAATGAGTATCTGTCGGCCATGCTGGCCTGCGCGGACTGTTGTGTTGGCGGTGGCTAGCTGAGTGGAATTGGCGTTGTTCAGCTCTGGCAGCAAGTAGGTGGCGCGATGATTCGTTCTAGTAGAAGCGGTGGGTGTGGGTGGTGTTTCTGTATGGACATGTCAACCGAGCTGTAGCTCAAGGCGACGACCGACGCGAAGCACCGGGGCCGGGCATGAACCGTGGATGCCTGGATGCCTGAGCCGAATATGATGCAGAGAACAACGGCATGACCACCTCTCTCACTCCTCACGTCCCTCACTGGAATCTTCCAATCCCTCGGCGCCCAGCATGTGCTCAAGCGCGCCGGTGAATGCAGTAACAAAGACATGCTTCTTCCCATTCACCTCTCATGATTCTGATATTGGCTGAACGACTGTCATCATCAAGGCAGAACTCTACTCTTTGCACTTTTGAACGTCTGACACTGCTTCCATCAGGATGGCTGCCTTCACATCAGGAGCCGACTGGTCCTTTCCAACGGACTTGCCTCCCGCGGAAGATCTCCCTGGTGGATGGAAACAGGAAGCAGAACCACAAGAAGCGCAATCGGCTCAGACGCCGCCATCACCTCGCGCCGACGCACCGCTGCCTGCTCAAGAACCTCCGCCGAAGCGACGCAGGACGCATTACCCGCCACGAACGTGCCGCATATGTCTTGAAGAAGTTCATCCGACGTTTCACTACAACACTGAGTCGGCATTACCCGCTGTGTTGCAATCAGCTCCACGCGTGACATATGAGAGCGCAGATGGCGGCCGCTTGTTCTCGCCCTGCAAGTGTAAAGGCAGTCAGAAGTACGTGCACGAAGAGTGCCTAGGAGCTTGGAGGCGCGCAAATCCCATGCAGAAGCGCAACTACTGGGAATGCCCTACCTGCGGCTACCGATACAAGCTCCAGCGATTGACTTGGTCGTCATGGATCAGCAGCACTGCTGCACAAATTGGACTTACGCTCTTGATCTTTCTGACTGCGGTCTTTTTGCTTGGCTTTGTAGCGGACCCCGTGATCAATATGTACATCGATCCCGTTTCCACCATTGCTACAGCCGGCGGACCCAGCGGCTCACTGATCTACGAAGACGAACCTACGACGTGGACTGAGCATATCATCAAAGGATTGGCCTCGCTTGGACTCCTCGGCTTCGCGAAGTTCATGTTAACATTGTCACCTTTTCAGTGGTTCAATGTTAGAACTGGCGGCATAATGGGCGGCGGCCGCAGTGTAGGCGCCACCGGTAGAGATCGACTGCAGCAGTTGAGTTGGATTACCATCATTATTGGCATTACCACGTTCTTGTATGCTGTGTGGAAAGGGGTGAGAGCTTGGAGTAGGAAGACTCTCCTATCAGCAGGAGAGCGTGTTATGGACGTGCCCGGGGCTGATGACGATGAAGATGAAGAAGAGTGACCTTGATCTTGAGCAAGACTACAGCACTTGCACGAGCATGCAGTAAGGAGCAGCTCGCGCCGCATTCGAGCACTTTCACGTTTCCCATACCCTCCCGGTGAGTGTCTCACTCTGCCGCCCTACTTAAGTTGGCACAAACCGACCGCAAGGTACTCAATGGTGTGACAATTAGTCAACGGGCGAAGATCAAGCCGCCAGCATGGGATCTTTTATCTTCAGCGTTATGCTGCAAATATCAGAGAACTGCTTGGTCACGACCAGTCATCACTTTACCACTTGCCTCTCTCGCTCCTCGGCACTGCAAAAGTTGGGCAACGCCAAGGTGAACTGATACAGCCTTCTGTAATTCCATATTCTTTAGTTTAGCTTAGAGTGGCGTACGCGTGGTACGAAATAGCTCCGTATCCTGCATGCCGTTTGTGCTGCGCTGACGGAACGGTATCCACCGCCTGCTCTTTCAGGGAGGCCATCAATGCGGCTAGATCTTAGCCTGTCGGCCATCTCGCACTGCCAACTCGCCTGGCCGGCTCGTATCGATTGTTCACTCGTGGAAGTTGGCATCCAGCTAGCCAGGCTGCCACACTATCGCTCCACTATACGCAGATTCTCGACAGTTGATCGCCTTGTGCTTACAGACATGAGACGCTCACGTCTTGCCTCGCTCGACCCGACCATATCCGCGATCTCTTGATCATGAGCTTGAGATTGTCCGCTCTCGACCCAAGCGAACCAAGAGCCAGCAAAGGTCGGCATCCATGTCCGATGGGTATAACAGAGCTGAGAGCATCTAGACTGTCGAACATGTAATCGCAGACGAATCAAATGCGACCGATCATTGCCAACGTGCAGAAAATGCTCTCTCCGCTCATTTGAGTGCCCAGGCTACGGACTACGCATTCGATGGGATCAAGGAGTCGCCAGCAGGGGAAGGCTTAGTGGGAAAGCATTACCGCTTGCAGATTCTCCGGCCGTCACACCTGGTGCATCGTTGAGTTCATACACTGAACCACCACATCTGGCCACTTCCATACAATACTACTCACAGCCACGGTTGGCCTCAGCACCTCCAGCATGGGCGCCTTCTCCTGCTACTACGACATCCTCTTCGTCCTCATCGCACTCGTCGCAAAAAGTATCAGATCGCCTGGCAATCAGCAGTCTCCTATGTTCAGTACCGGAAGAGGGTCACGGTCCCGTCTATCATCACAGATCACCTGATTATGCTCAACATAATGCGGGCTTCGTTCTTGATAATCCTAATGCCCTAAACGTCGACTTCAGCGCTCAGGGAGTCTTGCCTCTGTTGCGTGATCCATGCGCACAACAGCTCCTCAGCTACTACGATCATATTGCCTCCGCTTCCTTGCCATGGATTGACGGACCAGAGAATCACTGGCGCTCCCTGATGATACCGCTAGCTCTCGAACACCAGTCCCTGTTGCTGGCCCTCCTCGCAGTGGCAGCTGATCATTATCAATCAAAGACAGGCCGCGAATGGTGCTTCCAAACATTCAGCGGCTCAGCGAAGCTGCGCGACGATTGCTTACGACTCCTCGGTCTCGATCGCAATGCTGATATTGCCAATGAAAGTGCGTCGAGTGACAGAATAGATTCAATTGGCACCCTAGCGGCAATATTATTCTTCAGCAAAGTCGAGAAGATCCGGTCGGATTCGGCGCTCTGGCGGAGACATTGGAGCGTAGCGCAGACTATCGCACGTCGGTGGACGACTCCACCTCAGTCGTCAAGATATATGGATCGCAATCGCCGTTTCCTGGTCCTCGAAATTTTCACATACGATGTCTTTGCCTCCTTCACAGTATTCGGCCCCAATTCCCCCATCTCCAGCGACGTCGTGCATCCTGATGACCTTAACATCTTCATCGACTACTTCCGGCTCATCCAGAACACCACCTCCGCCGAGCGGTTGAGGAACAATCCCAGCGCTGGCGAAGAAATCGCTCACTTCCTCGACAGCAAAACCTCAATCCAGTCAGAATTCGAGTCTGTCCGTCTTCGCCAGCGAAATCTCGACACAATCTCCCACTTTGCCTCACACGAAACCCGACACGACCTCATCGCTCTCCTCGAGATGTTCCAGTTCAGCGGCCTCCTGTACGCTTACCAAGTCATGCCCAATTCGCGAGATTCGGCTGCCGAGAGGCGGGCATGTGCGCAGACGGTGCTCGAATCTCGGCAGCGAATGTGTTCGTTACGGCACGAGAGGGTGTTCTGGCCGCTTTTTATCGTGGGTACTGAGGCGAGGGGGAATTCGGAATTGCAGGCGTATATTGAGAGCGAGATGAGGGGTGCGAGGCGCGTAGGCGAGTCTGTACCGGCGCTGGAGTTTCTGAGACGGTTTTGGAGGAGGAGTGAGGAGGAGGTGTTCAATTGGATGGAATTTGCTAGGGAGGAAGAGGCGAGGGGGTGCGGGTTTTTGCTCCTGTGATAGGAGAGAATAATTGTAAGTCACGGGGTTTTACAGCGCTGACGAAGTTTTGCCTTGCGATAGGTTTATGTTTGCTTTTTATATCGTATAATTGTGCCTGATTTTGGGGGTTTGAGCTATCATCTTGAGCTACACTCTGAGAATATGCGCTGGAGTCTGACAGCTTCATAGCCGGACTTACACCCGGGTCTTGCTCCCAGTTGTCCTCCCGCTGTACTAGGACTACATACCCTTTGCGGCTTCTGCCGACAGGAACACTTCCGCACACTCTCATCATCAGTTCCGGCCACATACACGTCAACCCTCGTTTTTCGCAAACATGCCCACTTTCCCCAGATACTTGATCACCGCCAATGCCAACTTCTCTTCCTCATTCTGCTCTTGCTCCATGAGCCGCTGGTGGATGCTCAATTTAGGACCCTTCCCCGGCTCATCGAGAACAGGTGCGTAAGGATCTCTACGCCGGGCTTCTTTCGCTTCGGCTTCTTTCTTCAGATGCTTAACGGCTTCGGGCTTGAGATCGTGGCGGAAGCGGCAGGCATCTCCGTCGCGGCAGCGGCCGGAGCTGGAGAAGAATCTGCACAGTTTCTTTGACGTGGTGGCCAGTGCTGGGCGTTTGGTGGGGAGCGTCTCGGGGGGCTCGGAGTCGGAAGATGAGGATGAGGAGGAGTCAGTGCTATCGCTGTCGCTGTCGCTGTCACCATCGCCGTTGTTATCTTTCTCTACGCTGACGATGATTGGTGCGGCTATGGGAGTTTGTTCGTCTATTGGGGTTGGTCGTTCGTCTTTCTTGAGGTTATTGTCCTGATTGCCGTCTTGTTCTCCAGGATCTGTCGCCTTTATTGTTTCGTTGGCTCTGTCAGCGTTGGGATGGCTCTGGTCCTGGATGCCATCCACATCATGTGAGTCGTCAACCTGCACCGCATCCCGGTCTTCCTGACCTGAGGTGGCGTCAGGAGCAATAATCTGACTCTGAGCAGAGGCTGTCTCGATGGAGGCCGTACTGGGCTGGGTGTCCGTAAGAAGTCCTTTGTCGTCCTGAACGCTACTGGCTTTTCCCTTGGGATCTTGGCTGCTCGCACTATACTGCATGCGCATCTCTTCTTCCTTTGCCTCAAGCTGCGAGAGACGGCGCTCCTTCTGAGTTAATTGACTTCGCAATTGGGCAACCTCTCGTCGCTCTTTCTCCAAAACACTCTCCCGCCTCTGACGTTTTTTAGCTGGCATCTCTGTTACCACCTTCTTGCGACTGAGCTTGTCGCTTAGCGCGTTTCTGGCTTCAGCAAGAAGCCGCAGGCGCTCAGCACCGATGCGACGCTTCTTTTCTTCCTTTTCGGGAATTCGAGCTCTGGTCGGAAAGTTCTCCTTCCGCTCATTGATCCACTCGGTCAGATCTGCGACATTGTTGAGTGTCATGATACTGCCATTGTGCTCGAAGGTGAGCCCGTCACCCAGAGTTTGGTACATCTTCTCCTCATCGACGTCTTCATCTTCGTGATCGCTTTCCGAAGAAGAATAGACAGGGTCGGCATCGCCAGGAGTCAACCCGAGTGTCTTCTTCTGCGGCCGCTGAGACACCTGTGGTCGCTGTCTGATTGGTGATGGAGGCCCTTGGAACGTATGGGGAACAAGAGGCGCGCCAAATCCAGGAATTGATGGCGCCGATGGCGGACCGGTCTTCTGAGACTTCCGGGCATGGCAGCCACGTAGTGCGTCCAATTTGCGCTTGTGTCCTTCATGGGTTCTTGGTGGGCCTGGGAGGGATCCCCTGTGCGTAGAACTACCTCGGTGATGGCCATGGAAGCCACCACGGCTCTGAGCTTGGCTATTGTAGGCATTGTTCGTGAAAGTACCTTGGCTGTAGTCCGTTTGCCGCTGAGGATAGGTGGGCTGCAGATTAGGCTGATAGGAGTAGGTCGGTGTTGTTTGATTTGGATAGCTTGGAGAGTACAAGTTTGGTCCTTGGTGGAAAGCTGGGTTGACAAAGACATTGGGAACCAAGTTTGTTGCTGGATACGCTGATTGCTGCGTAGGATGATTTACAATGGGTGGCTGAGCATAGTAGGCCGGATTGTTTTGTGGCTGCGCATGATAGGTGTTTTGCATATCCTGACCGTGATGTATCGATGCATTGCGGGTAGCATCTGGTCGTTGATTCGTGCCGCCGTCTCGAATCGTGGCCAACGCCTCACGCTGTATATGGCCAAGCCCATGACCGCCACGACCTCTGCCACCCCTCTGACCCCCTCTGCCACGTCCTCTGCCCCGCTGCTCGCCGACGCTGTCTCCATGGGTTTGACTTACCTGCTGATGGGAGTTGCTGGTTGGTGGCGGAGGTGGTGGTGGGGGGAATTGAAAACCGCTCATTGCGCCACCAGAGTCTGCCAGTCTCGTGGAGTATCCAGTTCAGGCGCGATGATGAAGTAGAAGCATACCGGCACTCATGTTGATGCCATGTCAATGTGAAGTCCTTCAGAGAATCTCAAGTGCTAGGGTGTGTTGTAAACCCTGCTAATGGCAACGCTTCCCATTGGTGGTCGTGAAGCTTAGTCGAACCTTAATGAATGACCTATGCGGATTTTTGACTGCACGCGAAGAAAGATTCATTAATTATCGCAACTTTACCGTCTTCATCATCTTTCCAAGCATACGACATGAGAGTCAAAGCCCAGAAGGCACCTCATATCTCCTGTCTCTATCATAAAGGGTGAGCTCACGCCCACCGCAAGTAGAAATTTTAGTCATGTATACCTTGGTACGTGCAGTGGACACTTGACGCGTCAGAGCAAAGCGCTGATAATCCAAGGTCACTCTCGCCGACGTGGTTCAGATCCACCCCAACGAGTTCCACAAGCCCAGCATCCGCTCAATTGAAGATTTTATCAACACCAAATACGCCGACAAAGTCATCCACAAGGTCGGCTTGTGCGTAGGCTTCCACTCTCTGATCCGTGCCTCGGAAGGCCTCATAGGCCATGGCACTGGCATTGTCAATGTCAATGTCGACTTCCGCCTCATTGTGTTCCGGCCTTTCAAAGGCGAAATCATCCGAGCGACGATCACTCAGTCCAACACGAACGGCATCGCTCTCAGTGTAGACTTCTACGAGGATCTGGTTGTGCCGCCGGAGACACTCTTCGATAACACCAAGTGGGAGCAAGACGACAAGGGCACTTGGACGTATGTATGGCGAGCAGATGACGGGGAGGGTGGATTCAATGAGTTCTTCTTCGACAATGCCGAGAGCTGCATGCTTCGCATCGAAGAGGAACAGTGGAACGACATCTCGCCCGACGCTTTAAGAAGTCAAAACTATGCGTCGCAGGAAGAAGAGGATCTGGCGCACAAGGTTCCGGCTTACATTGTGCGAGGTAGCATGATGGCTGCAGGACTTGGGCCTACGCTGTGGTGGCTGGGCGAAGGAGGTGTTGAGGCGATAGCCGGGGAGAAGATGAATGAGGGATGAAATAGAGCCTGTCCTTGGGGAGAAAACCAGCATCTTTGTCCATCCCTGTCGAGTCCTTTGACCTACGCACCAATTGCAGCCAAGCGGGGGTCGAAATGGAATGTGAGTGGCAAAGAGACCCGACGGTTGAATAAAGCTGTGTTCCAAGCAATGTTGACTGGATGTACCGTAGTATCTCCTGCCGAGTCTTGGCTCCTGCAAAGACTGTGCTTGCGCGTGGGCCCGTCATTCTGTGTTTTACGACGACATGTACCGCTGCTCCGCGATTGGGTTTTCGGCATGACCGCAGAATTTCGAGGCCAAATAATTTGAACATCTGAATTGTCTTAGAAATGATTGCGGCAAAGAACGTGCGAGAAATTGACGCAGAGATCTTTGATGCAACACGAGAATGCTTTCAAGAGGAGCTACGTAATTATGGATGGAAGAATGTAAGGCCGGAGATCAGAAAGCACTCGAGTTTGGAAGAGACGCTTCTTTTCGCCAACCATTGTGATGCCATATTGGAGGACTAGCTCCAATTCAGCCATTTATCTGAGCACGGTCCTGCAGGAGCGGCAACGATAGTTACTGTCGGACTCCTTTCCAAGGACAGGGAACTCGTGCTTCTTTCCTGCGAGGGTATGATGGAAGGGAGCGCTGCATCTCAATCCACCAAGTGGCTGCAAGAGCCTTAGCACCTAGCCGTGCCGACGGAAACAAGGGAAAACAACGAAGACCGTAAGATCTTCACTCGAGAGGAAGGATGAAGATTGTTGAAGTCTTCAATCCAGAAGCAAATTCGAGAACTGCGAAAACTGTTGAAGTCCTCGATCAGGGTTGGTGCGACGAATGCGACGGATGGGGCGATGGCAGTGTGGGTGCGCGAAGGGCTGGGATCGTCTTGGGGATGGGACAGTGGCAATGCAATGTGGATCCGACATGGAGGGAAAGGGAGGTGTTGGTGTGGGTGACATGGAGGTGAAGAATAAGAGAGTGTGTGCTGGTGTGGAAGAAAGAGTGTCACACAAAGAGTTTTGGTTTTACTCGCTCTGGTAGGGCACAGCGTTGCGTCATGCAACGGTCGCGCAGTGAAGCATTGACTTCACTTTCACATGAAGCTCGGAGCTTCACTGAACCCTTGGCGTCCAGCGGTGGAGGGACCCCATACACCATTAACACGCTTAGCATTGTACGGACTCTGCCTATGATCTGCGGATGCCGGAGCACTGTGTGTACTCATTCGACAAAGAGTTGGGAAGATACAGCGGTTTTGGTCGCCTCAATGTCACTATGGCTGATTGAGCCCCTCGAAGGAACATGCCTGAAGACTCAAGATTGTCATTCGAGCATGAACAAGCTCGATCACCGGAGACTCCAGTGCGGCTTCATCTCGGGATCACCGTGCATTTCCTCCCACATATATTCTTCACGATGCAGACCAAAAGTCACTACTTGCCTGAGCATTCAGAACGCCGGCTCTCACTTCGCGGCCCTACTCGAAAGAGTCACATGTAAATGCGTTCTAAATCTGAAACTTTGGTTTAGACTACGAGAGTGGTCACGTACTAACTCGCTCCAAATCTGCTATCTGCACCTTCAAATCAACATCGACATCCAACCGCCGCTTTCGTAACCATCCATAAGCGCACGAGCGGGCAACAGAACCACATCATCTTCCATCATCTGCCTTCCATCAGACATGCCGACCCACGGCATCAATACTATCTTGATCAACGAGAAGCAGCAAGAACCAACCTCCACCCGCACCACCTTCCGCCTCCTGAACCTCCCTGCCGAGCTCCGCCTCATAATATACGAACTTTCTTTCATCAACCTGAGATCTCGACTTCTCCGACGCAAGTTCCAACCCAACGGCTTCCGATTCCCTCTCCTGAACACATGTCGTCTCGTCCGCCAGGAAGCTCTGCCGTTCTACGTCCAAGAGCTGGATCAGATTCTGGCTGATACCAAACGGGCCGCAGCTGCTCGCAAGAAGGCAATGAAAGACCGTCGCGGTTGGTACGAAGTCGCTTGGGAGCTTCAGCTGAGTGAGGATTTTATTGAGAAGCTGGACGTGAGGTTTCGTCTATTGCAGTCGCGGCTATCCACTGCGGAGCACGAACAGTACAGGATCAAGAGAGACGTGGCCGGAGAGAAGAAAAGAATCAGGGCTGAGGAGGAGGAGATCGCACAGGGCTGAGGAGTTCACGGACATGATACTACTGCACTGGGAGAAAGTTCGGGCTGCTGGCAATGATGGACTGCATTAGGAAGTTCTCATAGGTGCCATAAGCTGGGTCGTCTCCAAGCTCTAGGTAGCCTGCCTGATGCCAGTGAGATCTTAGCCGTTGCCGCTCATGACAATCAGTCCTCGAGATAGCACCGGCACAAAGCCATCGCATCTCACAGCCGCCTTGCTCATCTAAGCCGATTGCACTCCTCCTCTTTGCCTATGTCCTGTCAAGTATCGTGGGGTTTGTAACCTGCCCATTCACCTCCAGATATAGCGGGCCGACACTTATGGAGTATGGCCGTCAACGCATAACTGTCTCCGGGTATCGTCTTCCCTCCTCCGTTATGAAGAAGTTTCCAATATCCGTAGCGTCGATTCGCCATCAGCACTCGCATCGTGCACTATACCAGACAACTATGGTCTCTGCACGATCACCGAATACAACCCTCTGCCGTATGACACTCGCGAGCGGCAGCAGATCCCATCTTCTTGGACGCGACCACGCCTTGTGTACTGTCTCGTCGAGCCTCATGGCCAAGAGTTGTTCCTTTACCCTCATAGTACAACACCAGAGCAAAAAGCGCCAATGTCTTGCAGAACTTTGAGAAAAGAAGAGAAGCGCCCAGCCACATTGATTCGGTGTCTGACGGAACTGTGGAGGTGTTCTCGCGATTCAACTTACCCCTTGCGCCACATTCGGCTTATATCCAGAGTCAGACACCACGCCTTGCGCGAGCCATCACCGTCACATCACCGAAAGAAAGTGTGTGGAAGACCTCCAGTATGCTGTACTTGATTCTTCAGCGTCACATAAAGATTGACAGGAGTACACTTTGGGTATGCTTAGTAAAATTTTCACGGGCAAGAGCACAGGTAGAGTGTCCTTGCAGTGAGGCAGAGTATCAGCGTCACATTCTCTACCGCCCTGCCACTGGAACCCTGCTTTAGTCTAACGAAACGAACTTGGTTGAATGTGTCCATCTCCTAGAGCAGAGCGAAATCCCAAAGCTCTCCTAAGTCGTGTAACTGGAAAAACCAGCAAGACGCCTTCTGAATGTAGATGACTATTGAAATTTCGCCGGAGCTTTACATTTCCTGGGTGCATTAGAGCTGAATGTCCTCGAAAGACAGTCATGACGTTCTCCAAAACAACTGACAAGATCCGCTGAGCAAAATACCATCAAGATCAATAGATTCTGGCAAGAAGCAAACCCCAGATGATGCGCATAGGCCTGCACAAGACGCACATATCCAAGATAGAGGAAATGTATTCATCACGACCCCGGCACCACAAGTGCTATCGCTGGAGCGGGTTGAGGCTCAACGATACCTTCACGATCTTGGCAAGGCAGGCGGTGGCTACGTGACACGTGCACTTGATCGAGTCCTTCAGCCCGAACGTTTCTCCACGCGGCCGCATGAGATGGAGTACCGCGAAATGAAATTTCGATCGATCGAGCACGAGCAATCCATTCTCATAGCGGTCTTTCACACACACTGGATAGGACAAGCCGCACGGCTAAGAGACGTATTGGGCGTGGCAGACGGAAGTAAACAGCCGTAATTGGGATGGTTAATGAAATGAATACATGTAGAAAAGTACCGTGTTTGGGTCCAGCAGCAAAAGCAAATGGCATGCCTTCAAAAAGTACATGATTTGAATCATTCCTTCCCCTCATTTCTGGTGCTACTGTAAAGACCCGACGTCCCTCTTCGGCCGTCCAGTAGATCGTGGGAACGGGCATCAGGGCAAGAAATTGCAGAGGTTGACAAACAGCTGATAAGGTTGCTTGCGGTCCTTCCTCTGGCAATGCAGATGATATTGTCCACATCCTTCTTACGGCCTCCCAGTGGTGGTATCGCGTTGTGCGAACGAAGCGAAAGGATGTCTCCTGACGGCATTGCTTTCGGTCCTTGCAACAGATATACGCTTTTTGGCACGCCTCTATGCAAGAACCTGCCGGGCTGCCGACGTCTAGCTGGGAAAAGTCAGTATGCTGCATTTGAGTGAGGGTCACAGGAGTCACTATAACAGGCATCCTAATTCACATTCGGATTCCTCGTATGCGCAATTTGCATATACGAGGCTTAGGAGGTGGGCCAGAAGCACGAGACCGGACAGACACTTCATTGTGGCTTCGGGCAAGGATAGACTCGGAAGTTGATCGATGGGATTGTGTCGTAGTTGGAGGTGTGGAGGACTGGAATGGAGGTCGGACGGGTTGGCTAGATCGTCAAATATCATAGGTAATAAATACTCGAGAAGCTCTCTCCCAGCAATGTAGCTCGGCAAGCAAGAGGGCACAGATGTACCGTCGCGAGAAGTGCCGTTGACTCGTGGCCCAGCTTCTGGCCATGGAGATGTGAAAGAGGATGGATTCAGGCCCCGGGGACACCCTGGAATCATCTATCGTAGGTTGGCAGCGATCACGACACTCCAGAGCATCGAACGGACTGCTCAAACCTGGGGCCGATTCAGGATTCTTCCAGAACCTATTCGGGCTGGTTTAGGATCAAGGCTGTCGGATCGTGGTCCCGGCTAGGAGGACAGGGCTAAGTAGGTTGAGCGGACGCTGGCGAACCTGTCCATTCTGATAGGTACACCAGAACACCCCTGTAGAACGGGTCAGAAATTTTGGGCTAAGCTGCTGTCCCTTCCTGTATTCGAAGTGCGAAAGAGCTGAAAGACTGAATGCCTTGGTCATAGTCAGAGTCGGAACGAAAGTCTAGGTCCTGGGCTTATCTGAGTTCGAACATAGACAAGGCCCTCTCTTAAGGTGGATACTTGAGCGGATGCGACATGGGTCACAAAGCTTATTTGCACGTAAGTGGATATTAGACTCTTGGTTGGTATGTGAGGTTACAGCAGAGATAGCATTAGCTAGGTCATAACGTATCAAGGCTACGGTAGCAGATCTAGCCCATGGCATGCACAACGTGACAAACGCTCCTCACAAGCTAGGTGGGCTAGAAGTATCCTCACAAGGTGTTGGTTCCTCGCGAAGATACTGTACCTTGAGATTCGCCATGTAGACGTGACCTAGAGCCACAAAATAGTCTATTGTCGAGGAGGATAATTTCTAAGAAGCTGAATATCGAGACAAATGGCGTCTCCAATCAATCCTTATCGCTGCTCTTGATAGCAGACACGGCTCCTGGTCGCATGCATTACGAGAAGAAATGAGACCAGACTATTTAAGCTTTTCACGATACAGGAGTGAAGTAAGGAAGAAGACTGAAACTACCCAGTGAACGAAGGAAGGTGTCCAGATGGTGTAGAGTATAGAGCTCAGAGTGGATGGGGTTCGAACGACAGCCAGAAGTATCAAGCAGCTTGTGCCTCTCTTGTTGAGATGTTTGGCATTCAAGCAAGTATACACGTATAGTGAAGCTCCATCAGTCTGAAACATCGAAGTGGACATCCCTATGAGGACCACATGGATATAAGGCGCATCCTTTCGCCGTTGTGTCAAAGTTGAAAGGGTAACTGTGTGACCCATGACGCTTTCACCCAACCTTGAGCATCACATGAAAAGATGGCTATGCATACTACGTCCTGATTTGCCAGCACCAGAGAGCCCAATACCACCCGAGACTCACGCACATCACCCTGCTGTTGACAGCATATTCCGATCGCGTATTTCGTACCAGATCGTCTTCACGACTTCGCCCGGCCTCAACCCAAACCAGGATGAAGAGAGTTGAGCACACCCATCCAGGCTGCACGCGGCCATCAACCGAATCCTGAACACTCGGCCCCTTTTCAGAGTACCTCCTCGCCATCGAGAGCGCACAAGTGCCGAGCGATCGCGACTTCCTTTCGCCCACAGCGGCCGGTTCCAAGCAGAACGACCTTGATAACCACCCATTAGGTAGCTCGACCTGCTTCAAATTTTCTGGGCTCCACGCTTACTGGCATGTCGTGGCCATCGAGAGTTAGACCACTAAGCACCCGATCCGGTTTGGGCGCCTTCACTTCAGCAGTCTGGCCTTCTGTCGATACTGGCAAGAGTGCGTGAAATGGCCTACACTACGTCACCGTGATGAATCCTCCAGCCTCACACACGTCCAGAGGGTACATTAGAGCAGTGCTTGTCGTTCATTGAACCAGACTGCGTTCCATGTAGCGCTAGGATTTGGGCCGTGGGATGGCTCGTGTAAGATTCAACAACATCGAGGCCAGACGTTAGAGTTTGCGCAGAGGCCCTATTGTCGACCTCTGCGAATATAGAAGGGAAGTTTGCATCAAGATGTGACTTGTTCAAAAGCTCACTGGTCAACGATGGCCCACCTATAACTCTACCAAACATCGCGATGCCTGGCGTTCATCGCGCAGTATTTCTAGCCAGTGCCAAGATGTCATGCGCTTGCTGTACATTCATCAGCGATCTTCCGCAACTATTCGGCTCCTACACCGCCAGGTACCGCCCGAGCTGTGTTTGAGAACGCCCAGAATGCTCTTAATTTGGTGGTGCGCTTGCCTGTAGAAGCAGAGGGCAGCGGTCTCGCCGAACGCCATGGCGACGTGAGTGGTTGTCGTATTGGCTGGGAGATGGTATAGACTTCGCGTGGCTTGCATGAAAGGCTAAAGTTCACGACTTCAGCTACGCCGTCACCAGCCCTGTGTATTGCACGCCTGACACACGCGCGTTGCACGTGGCATCCGCGCAAACGTCCGACGACGACATCGAGGCATTTGAGACTTGGCGTTTGCTAACAGCAACACCCACACCAATCCACACCTGCACCTTCCACTGCCACCACCGAATCTCCCCCAAACTTACACCATGGAATGCGGTCGATGGAGCCTCCGAGAAAAGCCATGTGTTTGATGGAGAATGTGGCAGATCTCACTCCATGGTATGCTGGTCGACGGCTTCACCGCACGCACGGTGGGTAGCATGGACGTTGTCATGGCCCAGTAGCGACTTCCCCTTGTGGGCGCCAGCGGCTGAGCACGTTCTTGCATAATAACATTGAACCCCCGGATGTGAAGTATCACTTCAGGTTCGCGTACAATACTTCTCCACGCACCACACCACACGTCCAACCCGCACCCGCCCCTCCCACGGTAGACGATGCGCCGATTTCGAGACTTCCGCAGCTCCATTGCATTCATTACCTTCGTCATCTCGTTCTCGGTCTACACGGACCAGTTCCTGTACGCCGCCATTGTGCCGGTGACTCCTTTCGCTCTCAAAGAACATGGCAGTATCCCGGAAGGGCAGACGCAATTCTGGACGGCGATACTGCTGGCAGTATTTGGCATCGGCTGTTTCTTGAGTTCTCGTAAGTACATGTATTTCTCATCCCATGAGAACAAGCGTGGCACTAGCATGGTGAAGTTGACAAGCACAATAACACCGCTGACAATATCCAGCACCATGGGCGTGGTATACGGACCACAGCAGGAACAGGCAGATACCCTTCCTGATCGGTCTCCTCGTCCTCCTCGGCGCCACCGTCATGCTCTGGCTCGCACCGACCATACACCTGCAAGTGGCGGGCCGTATCCTCCAGGGCGTCGCAAGCACCGTTGTCTGGACCACCGGCTTGGCAATCATGGTGGACACCGTCGGCCAAGAACACGTTGGAGGTCAGCATACCATGATCTGCTTCTTACAGTGACCCCGCCCGAAGTCACTTCGAGACGTACAATCAAGCTCCTCTCCAGCCCAAGCCCGGCTGACATTTCTTCGCGCAGAGTATGCCGGATACATTGGCATCGCCCTCAACGCGGGCAGTCTGACCGCACCGCTTCTGGGTGGAATCATCTTCGAGCGCCGCGGCTATAGTGCAGTCTTCGCGCTGATCCTGGGCGTCATTGGTTTGGACATCGTGTTTCGGCTGGTCATGAAGGAAAGGCCTGTCGCTGCTGACGCCGATGGTCTCACCTATGGGCCCGAGGACATCGAAGGCCGTCGCGAGAAGCGGTCACGAGCGGTCGTGACCGTCGAGGACGTGGCCGAAGAACGGCTGTCGACTGCATCAACGATCGTCTCATCCAGCGTCAATCCAAACATCCCGGCCATGATTCGTCTACTCTTTTCGGTGAGATTCATTGTTGCGTTATGGGGTATTCTGGTGCTTGCTGCAGTTTTTAGCGGCTTCGAGACAATTCTGCCCCTACACGTGCATGAGATCTTTGGTTGGGATGCCGAAGGCGGCGGTCTCATCTTCCTGCCCTTGTCCATCCCGGCGCTGCTAGGACCTCTGATTGGCAAAGTGACAGACAAGTACGGAGGCCGCTGGTTCGTGGCCGGCGCATTCATGCTGCTCTGTCCTACACTGATCCTTCTCCGTCTGGTGCAAACGGACGCCCTCTCACAGAAAGCCATGCTGGTCATCTTTCTGGTAAGCAGAAGCTCCCAGCCCTTTGGCCGAAGTCCTTACTGACCTCTCCCACCGTTAATCATCGGCCTCTGCCTCACCGTCATCCTCGAACCGCTCTTCGCCGAGATGGCCTTGCGTTCCGACCACCTGCTCGCAGAAGAGCACAACGCGGGCATCTCGCGCACGGGCTGCAGTCGCGGCTACTACGGTCAAGCTTATGGCTATTTCAACATGGCGTGGTCCGCGGGTAATACCCTGGGGCCTCTCCTTGCTGGACTCACCATTGATGCGGCGGGCTGGAATATCGCGGTGCTGAGCCTCGGGATCTTGTGTGGTGTTAGTGCGGTTCCCGTTGTGCTTTGGAGTGGGGGGTATGTGTTTTCGAAACGCGGTTAAGGATGTGGGATATTTTGGGTAGAGCTGAGAAGTGCGAATGCAAATTCTGGCTCATATCTTTCTCTCTCACCCCGCTCTCCCCGTCCGGTCCTTCTGCCATGAGTAATCTACCTCTCAACAGTCTACATCTCCATTCCCCTCCCTTTACCACCAGCAACGACTTCACAACCTCTTCCAAACCCAAGCCCCCACTCTCGCCCCCGCAATCACCACCGCACTCACCCCCATACACACCCCCGCAAACACCACCACCTTCCCCTCGTTCCCCTCTCTCCCCACCAACCCACCCCCGATCGGCCCCGCCAACACATTTCCCACCCCTTTCCCAAAATTCAAGACCCCGTACGCCGCGAACGCCGCGCCGGGATCTCGGGGACTGATCCGCATTCCCATCCGTCCCCACAGCGCCGTGTAACCGGTTCCGAAGAAGCCGTAGAGGATGGCGAAGACGAGGAGAGGCGGGAAGGAACGGGCGAGGTTCCAGGCCGTGAGGGAGAGGAGGGAGGCGATGAGGGAGGATGTGAGGGCGAGGTTGTCGAGGGAAAAAAAGGAGGAAGAGGAGGAGGAGGAGGAGGAGGAGGAGGAGGAAGAAGGGTGGTGTTGGTCGGAGGCGTAGCCGAAACTGAGTTGGCCTAGGATTTGGGCTGTGTTCATGCTGGCGAGGAGGAGGGAGGGGAGGGGTGCGCGGAGGTTGAGGTGGGTGGCGGTGCTGGGGAGGTAGAGGGCGGGGAAGAAGGAGCCGAGGGAGAGGATGAGGTTGGAGAGGTTGTAGGTCCAGAAGAGGGGGGAGGAGAGGAGGTGGTGGGGGGTGAGGGTGGATGGAGGGGAAGAGGAGGAGGAGGATGGGTGGGGGAGTCGGCCGTGGAGGAAAGGGATGAGGGGACCGGTGAGGAGGGCGAGGAGGAGGGCGGTGGCGCGGAGGGTGGTGCGGAAGCCGTAGGTGTGGAGGAGTCGGTCGAGGGCGAAAGGGAAGGCGGCGCCGGAGAGGCCGGAGGCGCTGCAGAGGAGGCCGTATGCGATGCCTCGTCGCTCGACCCAGAATTCGTTGACCATGCTGAGGATGGGGTAGTAGAAGATGACGAAGCCGACGCCGTACATGACGCCCTGGGTGAAGATCAGCGTGCCGAGATCGTTGGCGTACGAGCCAGCCACGAGGGAGAGGAGGCAGAGCGGCCAGCCGACGAGGATCATGCCCTTGCGGTGTCGGGAGTAGCGTTTGGTGAGGGGGATCATGATCGGTGCGGCCAGGTAGGAGATGCCTGATGCGACGGAGCCGACGACGGAGATGAACGGGTTGCCGGCGAATTCAGGGATCTGGGCGTAGTAGTTTTGGAAGACACCGAATGAGAGTGGGAAGCCCCAGAGGAGAGCCTCGAAGACAAAGGCGGCCAGTAGTAGCCTCCATGCTGCTTTGCCATGGTCGCACGGTGGCAGTGAGGAGCCTTCGAGGTCCGTTGGTGGGGGGAGCTGTTCTTCGGGGAGTTCCTGGAGTTCGTGCTGGGACATGGGAGTAGTGATAGACAATGGCAAGCCTACATGTTGCAACGAGACTGATATATGGAATGTGGTTGTATTACAGGTAGCCCAGCTCCTTACATGTGAGCTGGACCTCGGCACGATATCAGTCACGTGTTCTGCGCTCTACGGTGAGGTGAGGTTGAAGTGGCCTGCTCAACGGCAGTAGGACTGGATTGTGTCTTGAGATAAGTGGTATGATGGTGGTCTGAGAAAGGTAGACGTTGGTGTGAACAGCAGCATGGTACATGTTCGTGAACGCCAAGGCCCCGACATTCGATCTTGCCTGCGAATTTTGCCGCTGAACGGAGCTCTCCACGGCCATGCGCTGCTGCGGGAGTGAAGAAAGCAGTTGAGATGCACTCTTGACATTGAGACCGGGAGAGCACGACCACGGCGCTGGTTTTGATGATGGCCGCGGTAGAGCAATTCTCATGCACACTCACGCACGTCGTTCCCTTCATAATTGCCGTTTTCGGGTTGACGGCCACGATCAGTCATTGTGTTGGTGAGCCCTAGACCAGTCAGCGCGCAGGGAGCCGTTAGTGACTCCCAGGCGAAGGTCGTGGAGGGTGATGGTTCGTGGGAGAGGGCTGTGTCGAGGGCTGCAGGAGGTGATGCATCTTCGCCTGGCTCCTTTCTACCCAAGCCGCATCACGGGGTTAATTCTACTGCTGGTGAAATGGGAACACGGCAGCTGTCGTACTCCGCTGTCGAGGCAGTGCTGCCCACGAGTCTGCACCTCTCGGTCTTACTGAGCATGTGTCCGCAAGCGTCATGTGGAGTGTGTAGGGCGGAAATATGCATAGTTGAAACACATTATTCAGACACGTCATGTTCCATTGCCCAGTCGGCGCTCTCGGCATGTGAAAGATTCTTGCGGTGGGAATATGGACACATGTACGCTTCCTCAACCCCGTACGATGCGGCACGAGATCGGAGCTCGGCAGCAGCGGCTGCAGAATTTCGACTTTTCACGGTTCGAGGTAACCAGGGATTCAGAACTTCATGACTGGGCCTAACAATGGCTGTCTTTGAGATTCCTGATACGCGGTGAGACAGATCGAACCAACCAAGGCTGGCGGGGTGTCGCCGACGCGCATCAGTTCTGCTCTTTTCGGTGGCCGTGGCTACGGCGGCTACAGTACAGCGATCGTTGATGCGGCATGGCGTCTTCGCCACGAGGGGTACGGTATTCGTACCTGGCGGGACAGTGCGCAAGAGTGCGAGTGTGCAAGTGTGCAAGTGTGCAAGCGTGCAAGTGTGCATGTACCCTCGCCACGTCCTCCCAACATGGACGTGTGGAGGGTGTCAGAAGGGGCGGTGAAGTGGATTCCTCTGGTCATCCTGGACGGATATGCATACAATGCAAGGAACACGCTCCGCCCGCTAACCAATGCCGTCGTCGTTTCGTGGCGGGAGAGGGCTCCCGACGAAGTCTGTGTGTGCTAGCGGCGGCCTCGTCCATCAGCCCACCCGCGATGCAACTGTCCCTCCTCTGCAGCGACCAGCGACAGCGCGTTTGTCGTAATACCGCAGCTCCAGGCTCCGCAGGCCGCAGCACTTACCCACATACCCGTCTCTACTCGACATCGTAGGGACATTAGCCTCTTGAACATGTGGAGGTAGCATGTAACCCACTGGGAGACGCCCGTTCTTCGCTCCTTCACTTCACATGCCTCACTTCGATCCTCATTCCAGCTGACTGACGGCCGCTCGAATTCCCCCAATGCACTCGTGACGACCTCATGGAACGACCATCTCACGAATCTCATGATTACTTGACGACCGCTCGATCTGCGCGACAACATGATACCACCCATTCGAAGGAGAGCTACGTGAATGCGGGGTATGGACGATAGATCCATGTACATGTATGGTAGAGATTGGAGAAAATGCTGAGAAGGAACAGACACCCCTCGCACCATTCGAGTCGGCCAGCAAATGATCGATATGACCCCCGATACCACTACCCGCCCGTGCCATCCATCTCCAGCAGATCTTCCCGATCTCCCTTGAGAAAGCGACGATCCTGGCCCCCGCAGCCGTGCGCCGAAGATGAGGTGGTGTCGCTGCGTAAAGAAGCAGGAGCGCAGGCGTTGTTGAACAACATCAGCAGAGACGAAATCCCAGCGCGGGGAAGTGTCGATCAAGAGCCGGTCATCATCGACGTGCCCGAACTTCACAACCAGCATGAACGCAGATTTGTGCACACGGGGTCGGGCATCCCAACTCCGCCGACCAGCGAAGACGAGAGAGTACGGAAAGCACGGCGGAAACCCTCCAAACTCCACATCAACAGAGACGATGAGCCTGCGCCCGAATTCGCCAAACGCACATCGGCTCCATACTCCTACACCAAACCGACGCAGCTGAAGCAGGAGCAGCGGTCCAGCGACCATCTTACACCTCCATCAGCCACCAGCCTGGGATCACGAGACTCAAAACTTGGCGGAGACGCGAAGCTGCCGTCACGCCGACGCGACTCGGGTAGATACAGCCCAGACGCACGCCGAGGCCAGGATTATGCTGGAGCCGGCTCTGCACCCAATGAGTCTGCCATTGACGATGACGAGCATGATCGGAAGTCGGGTGACAAGAAATCGCTGTCTGGCAGCGGCAAGAGGATATCTGATCCCAAATCCCCTCGTCGCTCGATCGTCGACCTGGGCGCGCCACCTCCAAGCAATGCACCTCCCATCAGGAGACAGAATCTAGATGCCCGGAGAATGACGGACACCCAGAACACTCTTCCAACCCTGGGAAGGCTCAACGTGGAAAAGTCACGAAGGCCAACGCCTCTGATGGCGTCTACTTCTCTGAGCGACGCCCACGAAATGCCAGTTCAGACGCCATCGCTTGATCCCAGATCTGCCGAAGCCTTCCATCCTCGCTCACGAGAAGCTAGCTATTCGTCTTCGCGACCCAACTCTCGCTCCGTGTCTCGTGAAGGCTCAATTGCGAACGATACGTCTCCTTCCCGTTCGCCAAAGATGAGTGCAGAGGGCACAAGCATCCACAGCTCCAAACCGCCTTCTGTGGTCAGCTCGAGGCCAGTCTCACCATCTCCATTGACTCCTGCGGGAGAGTCGCCACGCCTTCCGAGGACAGACTTAGACTGGAGCACACTTCTGGCGAATAACGCAGCCCGTCGCGGCAAAGTTTCCGCAAACCCAGGCCCGATCTCTTCTCAAGAAGCTACGCCCACATCTGCTACATCCTCACGGAAATCTACTCCCAAGGAGATCACTCCAAACTTGACTGCTGATCAACCTTCAAAAACTTTACCGTATCCAGAGGATAGCAGCCTCATGGGAGCAAGTATTCTCATGCCGGACGATCGACAGCACGCACATCACTCTCCTAAACATGCCCCTCCACCAGCTTTGTCGAGCAGAGAAAGTGTGGCTTCGATCCGCGACACAAATGGTTCCAAGAATTCTTCGCCTGCAACTTTGTCGAGTCAGGAGAGCATGGCTCCGACCCGCAACGCACCGCCATCACCAAGCACCTCGTCCTATTTAACTGCAAAGTTGCCCATGCGACCAACCCTGAATCGTGGGTACTCTGCTGCAGATGCATCTCCGGCAGTAGCTGCAGATACTCGACCACGGCTGGCGGCGACAAACCGGGCTGCGTCTTTCGCGAACACTTCCCAGACTAAGAAGGAGCTCTCAGCATTGATGAAGAAGGGCTTGCCACCTTGTCCTCGACAGGAACCAGTCGCGGGCAAACACGACTGGTATACCATCATCGGGCACACCAACATTGATTTCTGTCCCGACTGTATAGATACGCTCTTTGAACGAACCACCTTTCGCTCATCATTCAGGAGATCTCTCCCACGCAATGACCACGAAAAGGTTCAATGTGCGTTCGGCTCTCCCTGGATACGACTCGCCTGGCTTCTCACGCTACAGCAGCAAAGGATAGATCTGACGCTCCTGCAGGAGGTTGCGGACGTAGAAGAAAGCAGTACCCCGTGTCCAGGCGGCATCGAGTCTGTACAGAACTGGTACGGTCTTCGCGATCCCGATGGCCTCTTCGTCCGCGATTTCCATCTCTGCTACGGTGATGTGCGCAAAATTGAATGCCTGCTCCCCACTCTTTCGGGCATCTTCGTCCGGCTACCGGCAAGGGCTTCGCACACCAAAAGTATTTGTGCCATCCGCACGGACAGCACACGCTTCTCGACCTACCTCGACGCATTGGTCACTTCTCACGAGAAGGCACTACAAGCTCGAAAGAACGCAGACCCCATGCCCTTGATCGAGCTCGTCGAACGCAAAACCCGCCTCCGCGAATGTACCAAGGACAACATGCTCGTCAACGCCCTGTGGCACACCATCCCCGACTTGGCTCCCGCCATGACCGTGTGCGAAGACTGCTTCGAAAGCGTCGTCGAGCCCGCGATCAAGAAGAACAAAGCCCTCGCCAAAAAGTTCCAACGCACCCTGCAGCCTGTCTACGCCGAAGGCATGGGATGCTCCTGCCAGCTGTATTCGGCCTACATGCGCCAAGTCTTTGCGCGAGCGGTCGAGGACAACGATATGAAGTATCTCGTGAGAAAGGCCCGGGAGAGGCGCGATGCGGAAGTCCGCTTGCAGGAGAGGTTTGGGGCGGTCATGGCCAAGGCGAAGCGGTTGTCGTCGTCATCGTCGCAGGGCCGCATTGGTGAGGATGATGAGAGGCGGCTGAATCGTGAGCTGGAGAGGATTTCGAACGAGTGGAAGGTGAGGTGGGAGTGAGGGGATGTATGAGTCTAGTGGGATTTTGACAAAAGGTTTGCGGTTGCAGTTGACCGTCGTACTGCGCGAGTCGCTGCTGCTGCCGAGATAATCATGAATAAAGCCTCATCCTTCACGGAAACCTACAATGCGTATCTTCTCCCATCCGTCCCGCTGACTCAGACGCAGTACCCTAAACTCTCTTCCTGTCTACGCACTACCGGCTTATCTCTAATCCTCTCACGAACCCCTGCTATACCATGTCGTCCTCTTCCTTGCCCCTCGTGACTTGCTTCGTCTCCTCTTCCATCTCAGCCAGCTCATCTGTGCCAGAGGCCCTGTGGTGCTTTATGTTCCTCAGAAATGGGTCGGACAGGCCATCGGTCGGCTAGTTGGCTGGTCAGATCGCCAATCGTTTAGTCATGCTGGGAATGCCGAACAGGGGAGGATACATATTACTGAATGAAGCAGAACCGTGTCGAGTTCGCTCTGAAGATCCGAACACGCTTGGTCGGTTTGCTTGACTTGCTTAGCTTTAGCTTTGGAAGGGGCCGGACGGTGATGGATCTTGGGAGGTCAAGGGACTGGTAATGAGAGGGAGAAGAACTACTGAAGAGGAGATGATCTTGTAGGATTTTGTGTCGGACCTGGCTGTGGGTGGGGAGAGGGGTTTGGAGCAGTAGGAATGGGGATAGGGACGAAGACGGCGAGCATATGATTGATAGCCATTGGTGAGGGTGCGCTTGGCTGGGATACTCGTGGAGGGGACATTGTGGTCCGGTGGGATTGGAAAGGTGGAGGGGAGGGGAGGTGAGGTTTTGGTGGTGTCATATGCATGTACGAGCGTTTATCTCAGTGCTGCTTCAATGCTGACTTCACTTCGCGGCAAAGGCATGATCACTGGTTGGCGCTGTCGACGCAACCTCACATGCTGCGGATTTCCATCCTCGCGCCGTTACACTTCGAACTCTCTTCTTCCATTTCGAGTTCGCCTGCAATACACTGAACAAACAACTGAAGCATCCCACACCGTCTCTCGCCACCAGGTTCAGAACTTCTCAAAGTACCATACCTCCCCGGCTCCAGATGTTCCCCCTGTCGCTAACTCCAACAGACATACCACCCACCATGGCCGCCAAGTCCGACCAGACCTTCTCCTTCGAGATCGTCTCCTGTCTACTCGCCGCGCTCGCGGAGAACGGGGCCACCATCGGCGCCCGCCACTACAAAATCATGGCGGACATCGATGGATCCAAGTCCGCTTCGGGCTATGAACATATGTTCCGCGCGGTCAAGGCTCGTGCTAAGGAGATTGGTCAGATGTTGACGGATGGGGGTACGACGACGGCGGGGAAGAAGGAGAAGAGTGGTGGTGGGACGTCTGCTGGTGGGAAGAAGCGTGGTGAGCCTGAATGAGACTGCCAGGAAAGGTGGTTTGTTCGTGCTGATGCGATTCTAGGACGGAAGGCGAAGGCGAAGAGTGAGGCGTCGGGTTCGGCTTCTGATGAGGAGGGCCAGGACAATCTGAGGAAGAAGGCCAAGGTTGAGGAGGAGATGATCGAGGGGGATGAGGATGGATTGTTGGATTAGGACGCTCGAGTGCGGGAGTCCTGGGCGAGGGTGGGCTCCGAGTAGTCGGCCCGCTGGCTTGAGACAAGCTCTCATTCTGTTCCCAGCTGCCGACTCTGTGAAGCAGAACTGAAGGTTAGAGGCGTTTCCTTCTACTCGAGAAGAGGTCTTTTCATCCATGCATGATACGACGGCGTACAGGCCGCGGAAGATCCAGGAATGAGGCCGGAGCTTTCGTGGACTTCTTCCTACCCAGCCTTTGGGATTGATCCAACTCAATAAGGCCCGTACAAATTCTTCACATCTCCTTTACTCCCGCACAGCCGCTGTTATGTCTCCTTCGCCAACGCCCTCAACACCTTCTCCGGCGACGATCTGCCCAACCGACGAGACGGATCCGATAGCGCCGCATCCACGGCCTCGGAATCGATCTTCCCTGCCGAACGCTCGATCATTACACCCACCCCGTTTTTCGCCGCAATAATGTAGCCATGATTGCGAAGTGAGAGCTTAGCCTTCTCGATCGCCGTCACCTATTGTACTTGGTCCAGATATGC
The DNA here is from genome assembly GCA_026120125.1 of Pseudocercospora vitis. Lineage (NCBI taxonomy): Eukaryota > Fungi > Ascomycota > Dothideomycetes > Mycosphaerellales > Mycosphaerellaceae > Pseudocercospora > Pseudocercospora vitis. The sequence goes on from JALRML010000050.1 coordinate 155,507, forward strand.
TCGCGATGTCCACAAATTCAGACTGTGTATGCCTGCCTGAGGAATCTGAACAAAAGCGGACTCATCGTAGCACCGTTCGAGCTGCAAGTGGTGCAGCCTAAGCATCCTTGAGTTTCGTTAGTGGTTTGATCGAATATTTTGGAGAATATGTGCCATTAGTGCTGCGCGACGTCTTGTTGACGGTGGTGGTGTCCATGTTCATGATCACTGACATGCTGCTACGGTCCCATACGAGACGTAGCCATCATACGAGGCGCAGAATATTCTCTCGTAGACCAACAGATCGCCGGCTCTCAATGCGTCCGTGGAGAAGAAACAGCGTGCTCGATCTGCGGTCTTCGGCCCTCCACAGCTGTAGTAGAGCTTAGGCCCAGCTCGAGGATGATTTTGCGGAGCATAAGTGGTACAACCAGTTCTCTAAGGACCTTTAGCGTTTTTTTTTAGCGATCTCTTCATCATAACTTTCGCCGTTCGCCAGCTGAGCACTTCCGGTGTACGGCAATACCGACTCGCACCGCCCAAATTAATGCTCGCCATGGCACTGGACAAGGCGTGCTTGATCTTGTTCTCGATATCGGTGCATAGCGCAGAATCTTTTCTGTAGGGGTTTGGACCAGTTTGCTAGTCATCGGACTCTAGACCGAAGTCACCCTTTCCTTCCAGTGTTGCAGCAAATTCTAGCACCATTTATGGGCCAAAAGGTTGCCAAGATCTTTGCTGCAAGATCCAGGAGTGACTAGATCAGATCAATTGTCGGCCTTTACGATCGATCCGCTGTCTTGGTTTTGCCTGGAGTAAGTTTTCTTGATCGTGAAGAGCTATTTTGTTTTGGCAACAACTGGTTCGGCGAGAAGTCGAAGTCTGCATTGGGGAGCGACATACTATCGGCATCTGCGCAGTGATCCTCTGCCGTAATTCTTACGGATGTGACTGGTATGGACAAACATATGTTCGTGTGGTGAGAGAGCTGTCACGATGATGCATTTGTAGCCGAAGTCGGTTAAGAGCTACGAGCTGCAGGTTCAATGATGGGAGGCCTCGTCTTCCGGACGAGAAGAGTGAGGTCCAGCAGCGGTATCGTAGGAAACATCGAGCAGCCATCTTGGATGCTTGTTGGTGGCTTTCTGACATTTTCTCTGATTTGCACTAGAGCTGACTGCAATGCTTCGATCTGGCGAAAGATTTGCAACGCCACAGTCGAGATTTCTACGCTCTCGTCAGTCGACCAAGCTTAGGAGGAGATGGTTTGCTGTTGCGTTGAGGTGAACGCCAAGCCCCAATTCGAGAACCAGCCCCGCTTTGAGACCGCAATTGATGGCCAGCACATTTCTTGACATTCACATCGCCTTTCAAAATGTCCACCGCCACGCCTGAGCCTTCACTATCAGGACTCACTCTTGCTGAGAGCGCTTCGTACGCGCCATCAGCCCCAACCAACACCACGAAACCGTCCGGCTTCTCCTTTCCGACTTACACTTCATTCCCTCCCTTCTACACCTTACAACCCAACCTCAGCACACGCGCGCGCCAACTCGAGCTGTGGTCAGCGCTCATAACATCCTATTGCGCCCATCATCGCATATTCCGGCTGTCGTTGTCCTCGCCGCCCACCGATCTCTTCTCGAACCCATCCATCAAGCGCAGTCTCAAGCCAGCAGACATCAGAGCTGTTCTAGATCACATGAGCAAGCCCGAGAATGGTCCGAGGGTAGAGTGGATAGCGCCGAGTGCACGCGGCGAGACAAGCAACACCTGCTACATCTTTTGGAAGACGCCCGCCGAGTGGGCAGATGCGATCTACAATTTCGTGGAGGAGACAGGTCAAAAGGGCGCAGTCCTGACAATCTACGAACTACGAGAAGGCGAATCGAGCATAGGCAAAGAGTGGCACGGTATTGACGAAGCCCTGCTAAGGAAGGCGCTAAACGTACTAGTAAAGCGCGGCAAGGCGCAAATATTCGGTCAGGAGGAAAGCGCAGGTGTCAAGTTCTTCTAGAAGAGAGGCGCTGGTCTCAGATGCCGCTTAAAGGTGGACATAAGCTGTCTACCGCAGACATGGAATCTGCTACGACTCTGCCCGAGAGGCGGAAGCCCAGCGACGGAAAGCAGCCCTCTAAAAGAAAAGGACGCCAATCCACGAATGGCGATCTGGGTAGGCCGCAGTCAAAGCGTGCCAGAGAGACGTCGTCTCGTTCCCGTTCGCGCAAGCCAGACAGCAAGAGCGAACCACTCGAATCGAGTTCTGAAGACGAACCAAGCAGAGTGAAAGCCACGCTCTACGATGCTGTGGCCGGTCGTGTGGGCTACGAAGGCTTCCTACTGGACAAAGGTGGAAATCCCATGCCACCTGATGAAGTCCTCTTCAGCCGTGCGAATGCACCTGTTCGCTACCAAGAAGACGACCAATACTTCGCTCACCGCCACTTGCCAGCAGACCAGCGCCTTCCAGATTCTGACCTGCTGAAAGCGATACATGCTTATGCTTCGGACTTCTACAGTTCGAGCAAACTTGGGGATTGTCGAGATGACTTCAGGAGCCTCAATGAGACGGCATTACTTGCGATGGGTATCCTCATCGAAGAAGCTGTCGCAACATCTCTGGGCGAGACTGGCGATCTTGCCTTTGTCGAAAGTCCGCAGCGTGAAGGCATGCCTTGACGGAAATGCTCCGGCTGATACGTGACCTCGATCCATTGCACCGAAGTTTAACATGTCTATACGTCCCAGGTATGTATCTGACACGCTAGATGACTTCCTTCTCGCGGCTCGTATCTCGTGATTACAGCCGCCTTACTACGCCGCAATACCCGAGATCCAAGTCCTCCCGCAGCTTGCCATTGATCGGCTGCTCGTCAAATATGGCACTTCCGGCAAGTTTGGCAGACCCTCTGTCCGCGTTGTGATTTGAGTTGCACCATGAACGACAGCGGCAGGTACCTACGACGAATCAGTGAAACATATTGGACGATCTGGATCGCGCTGGACCATTCCCGACCACTGCGATGCGTTTGTCGAGGAAATTCCAGAAGCGTGGTTGTAGGCTGTGCTGTGCACTTTCCCCGGCTGCTGAAATGAGCTTGGGCCATAGACAGTTGTTGAGGAAGCGTTTGATGTTCGACTTAGGCTCAGACTCTCCAGATGCGTCGCTATGCTTGTTCGATCGCACGATGAGTCTCCCTTGACACTATGATTGCAGCCATGCGGCGGAGGTGACGCGATGTGTGAGTTCGCATGCTAAAATCAATCTCATCTGTGCGCGACCTGAAGGACATCTTCTTGGCTCGTTCGTAGCCTTTGGGGCTCAATTAGCCTCTTCAGGATTGAGATTGCAAGGAAAGTATGGATTGTGGAGGGGACGTCGCGGTGGACACCTGGGCAAGATTTGGCTTGCGGGTCTGGGAAGAGGTGTAAAGTGAGAGTGGTGGAATGATTTTCATGCCATAGTGACGATACTTCTCTTCTTGTTCTCTGCTATCTGTTATATTGACTGGCGGCCTGCATTCAGGAACTCTTCTTGAGAGTGTTCTTCTTTTCATTCTCCTTGCTTGTCACACTTGACCGATGGTAGTCATTTTCGAGGCTCTTGATAGGGAACATGCTGCTTCCTCGAGCGCAGAAAAAGCATGTATTCATGCCACAGTCCAAGATGACACAGTCCAGGTTCCATGTGTGGCCGGAGCCTGAGACGCAGTTGGTGGACTTACCTGTCAAGCCGCCCACCCTTCGAAGCCCCCTCGATAGCTGCGATCTGGATGATGATGTCGAACAGGGTTTGTTTCGCGAAAATAGATTTCTAAGGCGGAATTTATTTCCTGGTGGTCAGCTAGGATATTTCTGTCCTTGTGCGGGATGGAATCGTTCAGGTCTAACATTGGTCGTTGGGTTCAAAAGACTGCCAGCTTCATTGCCGGAGTTTTCGACCCGGCAGATCGGCAACCTCGGCTCACAACTCCCCTTCTGCCAAGCCATATCTTCCTCTGCCTTCCAAAGCCAGACACATCTGCATCAGGATGCCATCGAATGCACACAGCTGGTCATCGGGATTTTGTCACTGAATACACAATGTCTTCGTACTCCGGCTCCGCTGGCAAGACTGCGCACTTCCACATTCAGAAGCACAAGCTTCCGGCCTCCCACATCCGCGAATACCCTCGGGCATCGAGAGACGACCAAGAAGCAGTCTTTCATCTCGCAATCAAGCAATACACTCCTCTGGGGGGCTCTGTGAAGAATAGCAATGGGGTCACGATCATTGGAGCGCATGCCAATGCTTTCCCAAAGGTATCCATTCTTGACAACACTACGCGAGCAGAGTTTGAGCTTATCTAGTCTATGCTGCCGTAGGAACTGTATGAGCCGTTGTGGGATGATTTGTACGAGCGACTAGACAGCCAAGGAGTGCAAATTATGAGTATATGGATCGCAGATGTCTCACATCAGGGCGACTCGGGAGTGTTGAACGAGGATATCCAAGGGAACGATCCTTCTTGGTTCGGTTCGTCCCTTGCTTGTTCAAAGCGCTCGCACATTTACTGATGATTCTGTTTCAGACCACTCACGAGATATTTTCTTGATGATCAACCACTTTCGCTCACACATGAAGCGTCCCATCATCGGCATAGGTCATAGCATGGGTGGCGCCCAACTTGTCAATCTCTCCCTCATGCATCCCAGACTCTTCACTACACTCGTCCTCATTGACCCTGTCATACAACGCCAGCCATCAGTGCAAGGAAACTTTGGCCCTGCCCGTGCATCCACAACCCGAAGGGACCGCTGGCCGAGTCGACAAGAAGCAGAAACCAGGTTCAGGCAGTCAAGGATGTTCCAGACCTGGGACCCCAGAGTGCTCCGGAAGTGGATGGTCCATGGCCTTCGCGAGCTCCCCACGGGCATCTACCCAGAACCTCAGATCTCAAAAAATCCTCTGCCGACAGTATCAGCAGAGCCAACCACAGTTTCTGCACCGCCAGACACGCAGGCCGAAAGAGAACTCACCCTCAAGACAACAAAACACCAGGAAGTGTTTACTTTCCTCCGACCCAATTTCCCTACTGCCAGATACCCCGACCCGGAAAGAGATTCGGATCCCCAGACACACCCGGACATCCCAACGTGGACAACTCCTGTATCGCCTTTCTATCGTCCCGAAGCACTGCACATCTTCACTCGGCTGCCGAATCTCCGGCCATCAGTCTTCTATATCTTTGGCGATCGATCCGATCTCTCTGCGCCAATCTTGAAAGCCGACCGATTGGCTCAGACGGGCATTGGGTGGGGTGGCAGTGGTGGGGTGGAGGCGGGCAGGGTGAAGGAGTATACCTTTGGAGGTGTGGGGCACTTGATTCCTATGGAGGTTGTGGGTCCCACAGCGGATCGAATTTGTGAGTGGCTTGTGCCTGAGCTAAACAGATGGAGGGAGCTGGAGAATAGAGCTCGGGCGGAGTGGGAGAAGGTGCCGAGGAATGAAAAGGCTGTCATGAGTGAGGAATTTAAGAGGATAATGTTGGGAGATTGGGTGGAGGGGAAAAGAGGCAGCAAACTCTGAGGACGCTATATTGTGCAGCGTCTACATCGAGCAGCCGTGTCCTGGGGTGGCTTCCAAACTTCGCTGTTTTTGGAATTCATCGAGAAGCACAGCGGCACAGCAATTTTCCCCCAGCTAAGCATCGAGACGGTTCCACGCCAGCCAAGTTTCCATCGCATGCTGCTCTTGGGAATTGAATGGTGCCTGTAAGGTGGAGACGCTCCAGCGAAGCACTACTCTACACATAAAGACCTTTCCAACGAGACCGCATCCAGAGCGCCTTTAGGGGCAACAAACTTCAGTGTACTTCGGTGGAAGGCAAGGCTCGATGGCGGCTGCGGAGAAGTCCCCATATTCGGAGTTGCAAGGTTGGTCTGGCTGAACAAGCTGTGAAACTAGTAAGAGCTATAGACTGGAAGTAGTACCGGGGGCTAGTTGGACCGGGTAAAAACCTTAATTGCACAACATCGGCGACCCTACCTTGAGCTCCTTATAAGGTGTTATAGTGCTAAAGGGTGAGACATCTTGGTCAAAAAAGCGCTAGTCGTGCGATCTTTGTCGTGGAAGTGAGGAAAACATCGTGCTAGTTGGTCTTGTGCGATTTAGGGTTTTGCCTGGATCCGGATTTCATGGATTTCTTTGCTCATAGGGTCCGGTCCAGCAAAACAATTGTGCGTGCATTGTCAAGCTGCGGTATGACCAGTCCATCCAAGGCTATCTTAAAGATCGGTAAGCCCACAACGTCGTACAGTGCAGTTGCTGTGCGAAGGATTTGATCGAGGTTCGTCAACGTCGAAAAGGGCGGCCAAACTGTGGCGCTGCCTCGGAATTCATTGGGATCGTGTAGATAGCAGCAATGGGCTTCCACACTAGTATGATGCCTAGATTGGATGGACGAACCACTTCGTTAGTAGATTTCTCACAAGAAAAGCATATAACGAAGGACTCCATTCCGCTTCCTTATAGACTGGCTCCGAGGCAAGCCTTCACAACAGCTCCTGATTCCTGATACGACATCGACAATAGCTACCACGCTCGAATACTATATCCAGGACAGCACGCGGACATGGAGATCTCGCTCATGTTCTTCCTTCTTACATTACTATTACCAGCGATTGTCAACGGCAAAGCAGACGACTGTCCAGGCGGCCCGGGATCTCGTCGGGACTGTCCGGGATGTGATCCCGGTCATGATACCGAATTCAGCCTCCTATATGATTGTATGGTGCAGTGTCCAGAGATTGTAGGTGTTCTGCTTTTCTCAATCTGTCTCCTAGATTCTGACGCGCTGCAGTGCAAGAGTAGAAATTGCCAGCACACCTGTACCTACGATAGGGATGACTACACCGTCATGTGCTACTGCGGTCTTGACCTGTGAAATGACCAACTCTTCTATTGGAGACTTCTCGCAAAAGTGGGACTGCGAGACTGTGCTGCATAATGCTGGTCCGGTGTGACTTCGCGCTACATTGAGTAAAGGTATGCTGCTCCCTGAGACGAATAGTGCTGCGAGGCTTATTCGAGGTACAGTTTGAGCATTCAGCTGCCACGATGAGAGACGAGACGGTGGTATACAGAAATTATCTTAACTCTACTTGCTGAGCGTACACAACAACTCAATCAGTTTCCATCGTCGTTGCAAACATGACCCAAAAATTCTAATCTTTGCTCCTCCGCCAGAGATCAAATGATCCGCGCAACTGGGTCTTGCAAGGCATGTCCGTTGACCTGCTTCGACGGTGAGGTCCCTTCTGACAATGCTGCAGAGTTTTCTGTAGTCCTCATTAGCATTGTTGGTTGTTCCTGTCTCGCTTGAACTTTCCAGTTTCGCAGTGAAATAGGATAGTCTCCCGTGTTCCGTCCCAGAGCATCTGACTGCCGCCTCGCAGCGCTTGCTGGCGCACTCTTCTCTTACCAGCCCATTCAGAGTACTTGTCCAGCAAGCTACGCCCAGGACTTTTGGTCAGATATCAAGGTTGCAGTAAGGTTTCGGTTTGGGTCTGAATGAGAGGTGAGTGAGCATTCAGGAGATTGAATTGTCCAGATGCGTGATTCCGCCTACGACAAGGGGCCGAAACTTGCCCGCTGGCGATGTTGGTCCTACAGTAATGCGTGATGCTGAGGGAAGTGTCTTCACCAAGACTCCACTTCCTCAACTGGGCTGGTAAGGATGGTTTGACTCCTGCAGCGACGGCCAGCACGCACTTGACATTTGATTTCTTGCGACAATCCTCCCAATTTTCCCACCTTCCCCGCCCCTTCCCCATTCTGCCTCGGACCTTGGATCAGTTCGCACGATTCTGACAATTCGGCTGTAGACAGCTCCTCTATAGCTCTATCTCCGATGTTTTTGCGAGGAAATCCATGAAAGTTGTCGAATGCTGGCAAAGGGGCACCATGAGCCTCTTCGATCTGTTGGCATATTACCAGCAAACAGAGATGCGAGAGAAAATTAGCGCAGATTCGGCCGCTTCAATCCGATGCACAAGACTATGAACAGTCTCGAGCACTGCGTACGATGCAACCGGATTGATCTCCACGCCTTGACTCCGGCCTTGTCCTGCTAAAAATCAATGTTTGCTACGAACAGCAGGCGTTCACTCACTCCACCCCAATCAACCACAGGGAAGAACCTGTCCCTGTCGTGACTTGGCTTCGCACCGATCAGCGGGAAAGACAGCGAAGCGAGAATGATGGGGGATGATACTGCGTTGAAGGTGTACATACATTCGACGAGAACAGGAAATCGTAGTGAGAAGCGACTTCAAATTCAGAGTCAACCGAGCAAGATAATTACACTAACGAATGCAACCCCCAACCAACACGACGCGACGTGCACCAGACCCTGCCTTGACGCATAGCAGCCGAGTTACATCGCTCTATAAAGAAATCCGCAAGGTGGAAACCTAGTACCGCGAACGCAAATGAAAATTGCTGTTGCAATGGGAAGACGGAACTACAAGCAATTTCTTGCCCATACTGTACTCATTAGAACACTCAACATATGTCAAGAAATGGGATAGAACATACTGTTTGGTTGCAACCTGTATCACACTACTCATCCCTTTTGTCGGGACGGGATGCGGTTCCAAGGCTACATTTATTTTGTGGCAGTGGCGCGCGTCCGCAGGGTCCAAAATGATCCAGTCCCGCCTCGGCAGAGACCAATTCGTCTAGTGGCGAGATTTTATAGAGTTTATCGGACATACTCGATTATATCCATAGTTGCCCTGGCATTCCTCGCGAGCCATAGGGTACGCAATAGCCGGCAGGAGTATGGTCAAGATGAAGAGTTTGAGTGAGGTCTTCATACTTGGTTGTTGTCCTGGATGTAGTGTCAAGGTCGGAGAGATGCTGGGAAGTGGTGTTGAGTTCTTGACAAAAAAACTCTCCTGCGCAGACGCGAGCACGGTTATCGTATGTGCGCTGGAAAGTCTAATGTCAAACTGTAAGGATTATAAGCTCCGGCCTCAAATGAAACGCCCCCGTGGCCACGCAAGCACTTGAAATGGTACTAAAGTATTCACTTTGAAAGGATATGGGATCCGAATGAAGATGTTTGTCTCATCACATCACTTCACATCACTTCCACCCATCAGGTGTGCCGTCACTTTGTACCCATGCCCGAACCTCAACATCCCTAACGCCGACCATACGACATGTATAATCACACTCAACTGAATCGTGTGCGAAAGTCTGGAAGCGCTCCCCTGCAACGTACTGCTGTCGTGAACATCATGGTGGGAAATAATAGAGTGAACGCCAAAGGTATAATGCTACTACACGTATGCACCCCAGAACGAGAGGCGAAACCAATACAACCTTAAGCTTCAGAAAATCGCCACGTACCGAACTCCTTTCACAAGGCTATGAGAAGTGCCGAATCAACTTCAGCTTCATCAACCCCTGGCGTGCGTGCCTTACAAGCAAGATCCTTGCTAATTACAATGCAGCTCATGGCTCCTGGGTGTCAGACACAGCTGATTTCGACATCAGTGCCGAGCTAATAGGAGGAGACAAAAAGGTGCCGGTCCATCCTGTGTCTCTGGACGAGGTCATGGCCGCAATCGTCAACCAGAATATCATCGCTGATTTCAGTCCGAATCTTCCGGCGGAGAATACGCATGGCCAGGCCCATGAAGGAGAGTGTCGCTTTCTGTGTTGAGCACGCAGCCTTTGCAGGTTGGCGGAAAGAGTTCCGGGAAAACTCCGCCAAAACGCAATCGGAGGTGGCTTCACCATGACAACTCCAGCACGGGCTACACCACAGCTAGGCAGAGTGCTTAGTATGACCTCACGTACGGAAAAGGCGTGGTATCGTGTCGTTCGAGCTTCGCACTGAGTCTGGGTCGATTATGGCACAGCGGATATTGGCAAGTTTGAGAATAATTTGGGAATCGGGTCGGACTGTGATGCGTTGGAACAAGAGATGCAATTGGATCATGAGGGCGGGCAAGGGTATCCAGAGTCCAGTTTCGGGTTCGGCAGGGCGAGCTGTCTTATCTAGGAAACTTCCACAAGGCTGTATCTTATTTACAGTAGAGCTGACAGGGTCTCCATGCGCCATTTCAGCTAGGCCGGACAGAGAATTGCTCGGCGACCTTCTCCCTCAGAGTATGCTTGTAAGTGAAGCGCAAGTAGTACTTGAACATGGACTGTTTCCCGAATCGAATGAAGAAAAGGAGGCGAGACCGAAGCCAAGTTGCGATGGTCCCCAAGATCGATAGCTTGTAGTCATATCAGAGTTCAACAAGCGCAAACGGAACTGGACAGCATCCAGTTCCGTCTCTCGTGGACCTTGTCCGCTGTCTCATCTTATCGAAAACGATCGAAGCGCACCGCTTGTCCAAACAGAGTCACTTCGTGTACAAGCCTCGCTCCAGCAGCCGTTGTGTCAGAGCTTGACACAGAAAGGGAGCCTTCCGCGTGAACTAAGCTTTGATACCACACAGCAACGAAGTGGGAAGGTAGGGAGAGGGCGTACGAACATCGGTCGAAGCTGAAGCGTCTGGATGGACTTGAGCGACACCAAGAGTAGATTTCAGGCGAGTCTTGTAACAAGGTATGCGGTACAAGTAAGAATATCCTAACTCGGCAAGTGAAATATAGGTACGCGCGTCAGATTTTTGTTTGGGAGAAGGGCGTTGCATGCTAGGATTGGATCGAGAGACAAAGCGGGGAACATCCGAGGCATCTGTGCATTCATCCTGCCATTCGGCAGGTTCCAGGTCTTGGGAACAAGCCTGATGGCTGGGCTCACGGTCCGATCATGATCAACAAGCCTTCCGACTTCCGATGACGGGTAGCTTATGTGAACAGCATGGCAATCTGCTCGCTTTTCCCCACGCCTCTCGCCTCTGGCCGTTCGCATGCGTGCACGTGGCTTCACGAGGAATTGTGCTGAACGCTTCACACGTGGCGTATCGCTTTCGACGAACAGAGTTCATATAGAACACAGCGATTTGCATGGCAAGCACAGCTCATTTTCATCGATCTTGATCGTACATGTGATTCCCGAGACAGTCCGTCCATTTCAAGTCCTCCATGTGCGAAATTCGACATATTCGCACGTTTCCACTCTCGTTCGTCGTCCTACCCTGCCAAATAAGCATATCGGTGTTACCCTGGGATATCTTTACAAAGGTCTGGCGAATACCCCCAGTCACAGCACGTCCCGTCTTTTGCACAGTTGTAATAATGCGTTATATTCCCACCATCGCCAAGATGAAAGAGGTTCACGCTCCAGCCACAGTAATTGGCTGGGTTGTCTTCATTTTGAATGCATTCGCAGTTATTGTCTATGCAATTGGTCGTGATGCCTTTGCCACCACTACCCCCATCATCATCATGATCATGGTCCCCTTGTGTAGAGAACATGTTCAGCAACCAGTATCAGGAAGGGGAAAAGATGTAGAGAGACTCACTTTTCCTGGGTTTAGGGTTGGCTTCTGGAATGGCACTGGCGGTGACGAGACTTGTCAGGAAGGCGGCGATGATGAGGTTAGTGAGTTGCATGTTTGCTATTCTCTGTTAGAATCAGTCCGGATGCGTTCTGCTCTGTCCTCCACCTACTAGCGATTGAGGTCGAGTGCTTGTGTTGGAAGCGTCGCTCTTCTTCTCTCACTGCTTTCTGATTTGGTGTGGTTCGTAGGTGAGAACAGACGTGCATTCTTTGCACTGCGAAACGACCGGTTGCTGTGGGTTTTATATTTGGTTTCGAACCCCAATCGGACCCGGCTCCCAATTCCAACCAACGCCGGGCGCTGTGTCAGCTACGTCCGGAGCCCCGAGTGAGAAGTGACCGGTCATCCGGTCATGGTAGATCGATTGTCGCTGTTGAACCCAAAGCAGACCCAAGTCTCGACCCACGCCCATGCGGGGGCCTGTGCCAGCCGCATCCGAAGTCCCAGTATGCGTGGCCACACGGTGGGCTCACCTGAATGTGCTGTATACTAGAAACAGAGTCCATTGACCTTTTGCTACGATTGGTCTCGCATTCAGATGAGTAGGCAGCTAGGCGTCGCAGTGCTGGACACGAGCTAATATTCTGCTGCAGCAGATATGCAATCGAGTTTGTCAAGCGCGGACACACTTGGCTGCCATCTTCTCGGAGAGAGACGACCAACCTGGGTTGGCATGCCCAACTCCTTCCCAACCCTGCAGTCGAATTCAGGGGTTGCTGTTGGTTTGAGCATTCTCGGTGCAATTCACAGTGCACCACGAGCACTTCGCCATTACTGAGTGCGCTTAACTCCTAGCCTCCAAGCAGTAGTTAGCACTACTGCTAGTCGTGGTAGTACTGGAGAGGCGAAGAATGGAGGGCACGAGGCATAATGAGATGAGGTCCGACTTGGTCTGTCGAAGCTTCGTTGGTAGCCTTCCCGACCTGCTGCTAGCGCCCACGGCATCCCGCTAGCGCTTACAACTCCAGCTAACTTACTGCAAAGTAACAATGTAGCCTGGCGATGAGAAAGCGTTCATCGACCATGTTTCGAGACGGCGACATCCTCGTTCGCAAGCGCCGTAAGCCGAGCAGAAAACTATCGAGTTGCCATTGATATCCTAGCTGAGGCAAACGACATCTTGCCGACGGAAGTTTCTCTTACCCGCGACCAATGCTAGCAAAAGTGTTGACGGGCAACGGCCGCGAACTGCGCCGATTCGTCAAAAGCAGGAGTGAAGGCTTCTTCGTTTGCTGCGAGAGGAAACGGAAACAATGGAGGTATTGTATACGCTCACCCGTGCAAGTGAACGCTCACGGAAGGCCTCGGCGCCCGACTCTGCCGTGGTATGGATCGCAATTGCTATGGTTCCATCATTCACCAGCCTTTGCGTCGACTTCACAACGCCAGCGCCGGCAGGTATACAGTCGTTCGTAACGATGACTGAACTTTTGGTTGTGTCCGATCTTCCAATGCCTCACTCGCTATCGCATGCGAGCGTCATTGGCCCCAACAAAACCCAGAGGAGGGGATCGGGCTTTTTGGGGCCTGCTCATCTTGCAACAACGCTTCGCGAGTACGGCGTTGCGACGAGACATTACCGTTTACAGTCTTGCCAATCAGCATCGGGGGCCCACACCATTGTCCTCTTCAGGCCTACGTAACTCGATATTACATCCGCGAAGCGCAGGATTGTCCAGAACGTCTTTGCTGCGGGTGCAGCGGTTGGTAGCAGATGGGAGCTCGACGCCGAAGCTGACGCACTGTCAGCACGAACTTCGCAGCACCTTCCAACCCAGTGATATTGTCCTTGTCCAGCGATTATGTCTAGTAGAGCTCGACGAAGGCACTCCGAAACTAGCTTTGCATTGACTGGCTCTACGCATTGCTGGCATAGAAGGAGCCTGGAGGTCTTTTGTCAATCATAAGTCAAGAATCAATTGCAAACTGCAAGCGTGAACGGCATAGGTTTCTCGTTAGCGGTCACACCCATCAACTCCCGGTTGGTATGTTTCGAGGTCTAAGTGTACGCCGACCATCATGCGATCAAGCAACTTGCAGTTCACAATGCTATGGTCTTTGTTCTTTGGACAAAATCTCTCCTGATGATCGACCGTTTCTTGGTATCCGCCGCGTGGGAAATGAATGCCCTTTTCCATGGATCCTCACAGAACGCGCAAAAAGTGCTACTGACCTTGGTGGCCGCTCCATATCACACCGACAACTGCGCAAGCTCCAGAATATTCAATGTAGCGAAATTGGCGCCGGATGTTGTCATCTTTTGGTTCGTATTCCAATTCTAACATTTTCCAACACGAAGTTTGCCTCATTTCCAGCTTCTGGCACACATTTCCTCTGATTTTGGAGGATGTGGAGGTAGTGACACTGCGCAATGAGAGGTTTCGAGCGAATGAGTGTTGTGTTTGCGACTGTGCAGAGAAGCAAGAAGCGCGACGAGTGCGACCCCCCTAGCCCGTCTTGGCATGATGCGTGACCAGCCAGACCGCGCTTCCGTCATGTCCCTTTGGTCAGCATGGTTCGCACTCGGAGGATTCTGCCAATTCTTGGAAGGACGGCTGTACCAGCAATGGAATCCTCACGGTACTTCCTCTGCCAAAAATGGGTGCCAATGAACCTGACGGCTTGCGTAAGATGTAGCATACCTGCCCATTCGCCGAACCGCTGACAGAGTTCTATCTGAGTGCCGCAGTCTATGCCAAGGGGACCCGCGAATGCGTAATTGAGGTGGCTTAAGTCGCATTTGCAGCTTTTGCGCGAAAGTCAGATCCAGGCAAGAGGCACCATCCGCAGAGGCAAGTGAATTCGCCACCTGGGACACATATAGGAAGAGGCGATTGAGGACTCGCACTACCAAGAACTAACACCTCGAAGGCAATTTATTACCGAAGCGATGCAAATCTGACTGCCTTGAGATGGGTCTGGAGTCCGGAAGAACACCACTACGAGTTGACGTTCCGCTAAGCATGTGAAAGCTGTGGGGACAGGATTTATCCAGTCTTCCAGCAATCTGCGTTTTCTGTGAGAGACGTTGCGGACTTGGCTTGTGTGGATGATATCCTCATTGCAGCTTCCAGTTAGCGAGTAGTCTTTATCCGAGGAAGGATCCAGCGAGAACTTCGAAGAAAAGGAATCTTGAAAAGTAGATAAAGCCTTGGAACCTGGCCAGGACCAACCATATTCAACGTGGTCTTCAACGGGCAACCACGAGAAACTGAGCGGTACAGGTCTCACGGGTATACTACACCACTAACGTCGAAGAGTAACGGGGATGGACGAAGCTGTTTTGGCTCCATGCGTGAAAGAGAAAGAGAGGCCAGAACCCCCCTGGAGCCAGAATGGCCATTGAGTCTGCCAGGCTACCATGCACGGACGCTGGAGGAGGGAGTACAGAATGTTCCAAAGTATCTGAGATCTTGCCCAGATCAGAGATCGATTCCACTCGATAAGGAGATGAAATGGCCCAAGGATGTCGTGGTCCTCGTCGTACAGTGCACTAGACAGGGTTCCAATCCTTGGACGTCCTTTGTTTTTGGACAATGCATCGGTCTTATCGATGGCAAGGAAGGAAAAAAGCTGTTCGGGCTTCAACTACAAGCACCAGAACGCAATCGCAAAATGACCCGGTACTTAGCGGTCCTGCTAAGAGAGCTGGAAAAAAAATTTCAGCGACATATCGGTGATTGTGATGATTGAGGCGAAGCTCTCACTCCAGTAGTGCTGAGTATGGACAACTAATTCTATTGACCTTGACCAAAGATTCAAGGTCAAACTTGCATAGTTCATATGTCAGAAATCTACGAAGAAGATGGAGATTTCCGTTGGATATGTCACATCTGGGGACATGCTTGCTGACTGCCTTGCAAAGTCTAAGGCTGAGCCTTAGTCTCGAGAGTTCGTGAGGCACCACTAATTCTCGCAAGGCAGTAGAAGCATCCAGGACAAAGGGAAAGTTATCCTGTTGAGACTCAGCAACTCGCAAGGCAGGGAGACGGCTCTATCATCCGGCGCATGATAGGAGTCTGCTTGCCAGAACGCAGAACTGCCGAACACGACACAAAATAACGGCGACAAGGTAAACGACGGAAGGTGAAGATAAGGAATGGATCAGACCGGGCGTCGATGTATATAAGTTGTTACGAGGATCCGCGTTTCCTGACCCACACTCAGTCACAACTCCAGACGAAACTCGCTACCAGAGCGACACACCACAACCGAAACCACAATGAAGCTGTCAATCTCCACAGCTCTTTTCCTTGGTATACCTCTGGCCTACGGGATCCCGGCACAGCCACCAATAGCAGCATCCGACCGCACCGCTGGTGAATGGGTAGTTGTAATCAGTCGTCCTGCGTCCAGAATATCGGCTAATATACCTAGACATGTGAGACCGGCGACTACGCCGGTAATTCGTATGGGACGTGCTACTTCTGGGGTTCTGCTCAAGCGAGAGTTGGCTTGATAGCGACCAAAACCAGCCCATGTCGTAAAGTACGTGCAGAAATATCCTAAGGCTGCTACTGCTAACAAATCAACAGGAATTCCCATGCAAGAAGCCCAATGGATGTTGGCCCTACGCGTGGGGCGGCGATGCAAATTGTAGCTGAGATCCGGCGATAACCGCAACGTCGACTCAAAAGTTTCGATACGGTTCAACCCGTGCGGGACCAGGTTGAATCATGATCTGTGGGAGGGTTGCAGTTGGCGAAGGATATACATTGATGCTGCATTGGGGGTTGACAGTTGGTGCAAGTGCACACTTTGCTATAGACCGCCCTCAGTGGCAATCTTCCTCGAGTCGAAGCTGACTTTCAACACGATCATTCCTCCTCATTGTTCACCGATCACTACCTGACAGAGCGCGCGGCAACGATAGGCGGTTTTTGCCATTCTCTCGGCTGTCTTGTGCTACATTCGTCGAGGCTGCGCCTCTTTCGCCGCCGGTTTGTCCTGCCTCCAGAGTGCGCGCGAGGTCCGTGAGTTCGGTAGCCTTTGTGGCAAGCTTGTGCTTGATCACAATGTCGACAAGATTGGTCCGGCTAGAACACAGGCTGGGATATCTCCTCCGCAGGTCGCGCAACTTCCAATTTGTCAGAAATAAGTGCTGTCCAATGTGTCGTCCTTCATGGCATAAGCACATGGGACCCGGGATTAGGAGAATGTTCAGATTGGAGAGGAAATCCATAGTCCAAACCTTATCGAGCTAGAAGTAAAGCCTTTTCTTGCTTCGGCCAGGGTAGACCGGTATGTAAGCTCACCCTTATCAGTCTCACCGAAAATCCATGTGCTGGTTCTTGTCGAGGTCACATTGCTTTCTATACATGGCTTGGACAGCCTACAGCTCGCCTCCGGTGTGCGCTCAGTGAATGTCTGCTCAACCTCCTTCTCCTTCCCTTTCAGCTTGAGTTCCTTCGTCACCGTGCAAGCGGCCTCGCTGTCCTCAGCCCCCCTGTGTGAGAGTGTCCGGCGAAGTTTGGGTGTGTAACATAGGCTTTGGAGCATGTGTGCCCGGCGGCCGGAATTGCGCTAGCTCATAGCACGTGAGGCGTTGGACATCCATGGGGTTCTAACGTTCACGGCGATTATACACAAGCTTTTTGAGCATACTTTTTGCGCGGTAAGGAACCCAACTCTTCGTGTATGCTGCTGGGTAATGAGTCGCGCGATACTGCCGCAGAACAGCCTCTCCGGACGCTCTCGTTGGACTCTGTCGGTAAATGGAGCTCTTCTGTTTGTGTCTGTTTTCTGTGACTCTCAAAAATCCCTGCGCCTAGACCATGTGCGTAAGGTACTTGTTATCACTTTACAGGCGTGGGGATCACTTTCTCGTAGAAGTATCGGCACAATCGCAAAGGGCTCGTGTCGGCATTTTTTCCCGCACTGGCGTGGAGTGGTCGCATGGCAAAACCCACCTGTGGACCTTCATATCGTTTCTACCTCGTTGGGAACGATCCTGAGTTCCCACGAGGGGGCCCAGTTCATCGCGTGGTGACATGGATGTCTGGGCTACACGACTTCTCCTTATCAGAATCCCGGATCCTTGCCCTGTCAAATTTGTCCTAGCTGCTGGCTATAGAGTTCCTTAGCGACTGTGGAGTAATGGGTCAGTACGTCCGTCACACGAATCCATCTACCGGCGAACTTTGTGTGTTGAAAGCGGAAGGAAATCGTCCATCGGATGGAGGGTAGCTCTGCTTTACTACCCAGCTTGATCGCCGTGAAACGCTCGATGCATTTCAAGTGTGCTTGCCTCTTCGATATCGCGGCTGCACGATGATCATAGAAAGCGACTTTCAGTACTCTCGATTATCCTCTAGCAGTACAGACACCGACCTCAGCGAATACACACTTGGCAAGAGTAACTCCGACCGACCGGACTGGAGAATTTCTTTACGATGGTTCAACACACTGTCTCCTTGTAGCTTAATATTGCTGACGTGGATCAATGTACTCCTCCTTACCATCTCCGTGGGAGTCCTGGCATTGGCAATGTCAAAGGAACACCAGAGTGCGCAATGTCAGTGTAGCAAAGGGAGAAATGCATTGCTAAAGCAGTCCTCGGCGTATAGTAAGTGTTTCACATCTGGAATGGTGCGACGCAGGCTGATATCCACAAGCTCCTGTTTTTGAGGACCTCGATGTTGGTATCAAAGCCGTCCAAATCAATGGCGCACTTCAAGACGAATCGTCTATCTACCGTCAGGATCCATCTCCAGAAGTCGACCGCGCCTGGGAGAAGCTGTCTATGAAAGGGCGCGCAATAACAACCGCCTCCAGCCGCGCTCTTCGCCTGTCTGGCAAAGATCCGTCTGTGAGCATAAAGGTACATGCCATGTTTCCGCAGAAGAAGGCTTTGAACCCTCACTCATTCGCATGCTTACCTCTTCAAAGGCGCCGCTCGGATGGAATCGGGGGCCCGATAGCTATGTCGCACAGATCGACGTCTTCCACCAGATCCACTGTCTGAACGAGCTTCGGAAAGAACTATATCACAACTATCCTTACTACTATATCAACAACCACTCTGTGTCCCTGGGACAATCGCATTCACACCACAAGAAACACTGTTTGCATATACTGCTCCAGAATATCATGTGCCATGCAGATCTCGAGATCATCTCACATGTTTGGAGAGGTTACAATAACTCGTTGTATACCGGCATACAACCGTTAGAGGACTTCAACACGAACAAGAAGTGTAGGGACTTCGAGCAGATATTATCGTGGGCGGAGCGCAATGCTCTTGAAGATGGAGATCAGAAATTTGGAGAGCTTAGGCCCTCGAAGGACGCGATTATTCTAAATGGAAGCGACGGATATTTCTAAGTAAATCGTTATCGGTCTAGAGATCTCGAGAGTAGAGAGTATACTAGCGTTTTAATACAACTTTGAACAAAATGTAGTATAGTAACAAAGTAGAATAAGAATAGATATTCGTTAAATCGAAATAATACTAGTTCTATATACTAGAAATTATATTTTAAGTAAAATACTAAAAATTAATTTATAATATAAGTTTTTTAGTAATTCGATTTAACGTACTCCTAAGTCTAGTATATTAATATAGTAGAATAAGATCTAATATTTATTAAATTAAAATATACTAGTTCTATATACTAGAAAACGTACTTTTTGTTTTTAAAGTAACTAGCCTTTTATTAAGCAAATTTATTAGCAATTCGATTCAACGTTTTACTAAATCTAGTATATAAATATAGTAGAATAAGATCCGATATTTGTTGAATCAAAATATGCTAGTTCTATATACTAGAAATC